>LKNJ01001940.1:59990-143298 GCA_002120245.1 Maccullochella peelii
GGGGGGGGGGGCAAATGTTGCAGCCAGGTCGCCAAATTTTCCGAGCCAGTTAAGTTGAAGGCGGCTTTTTGAACAATTTCCCCACGCTGAAAAACTTTTCCTCCGTATAAAACAAAACTGTCAACAGAACAGAGAAGAAAGGAGGAGTGATGAGGCAGGGCTATGTAATGGTCAGTCCGGTATGCTGGGAATTGGGTAACTTACGAGCCCCGATGACGTCCAGTTATTTCTTGCATGAACACACTGTTACGCCAAACGTCATTCAATAAATCTGGCAATTCAATAGTTGCCTTGTTCAAACCGAGGTAAAGACCTCTGAGAACAAGACTTTAGACCTTTAGCGAGTCATTACGGGACTTCTGGGACATTCGGCACACAAGTTACACATGATGTAGCACTTCATCCAAGCAAAACTTTCAAGTTTTAGAATTGTTCACACTGCTTGCTACCCTCATCCACTGTGTATTTCGTTAGGAAAACGTGGCAGAACCATCATTTAAACATGCTTGTGGGTTTGTACATTTGTCAAACATGCACGGCCATATTCAGTTGCCACATTTTAAAAGGGGTTGCGCCGTCCCCTTTTCTCCACACATGAGTGAACATTGACCGGGCTCGGACACTGGCTAACAAAAACGGCAACAGTACCAGCAGTTACAAAACTAAACTATCCTTTAATATTCACACACAGTGGATATCATTGTGTTACTATAGCGGAGCGGCTGTGAAATGGCCTATCTACAATGACAGTACGCCTAGGCTGACTGAGTACATTGTCAGCGGCATGTCAAAATATTGCACCCTGCTAGAGAGCAATAACAACAGCTAAAGCTACGTTAACAGCAGCACACTTTACTGGCCTGAAACGCGCGTGTGCCACTCGGCCTGAAAGCGCTTCTAGAGAAAGAGCAAAACTACAATGCTATTACAGTGTTACAACACCTTTCACTACCCGGGACACTCGCAAAGGTACAGGAAAGATAACTTACATTAGTCCATGCAAGAGAAACGTAAGCATACACGCTGTTAGTCCATTTCTTTAGATCTGTATCAACATAGATGGACTGCACTTCTCCATAATCCCGCCCCCATGGTTTAGCAGTCAGGCATAGCTATACATATATATATATAATCCCCCCAGTGTCCAATCACAGCTCTTCACTCTGGACTGGTGTCTGCTCCCATTGGTCGAGAAACTTATCAGTCTCGGGCTGAGTCCCCAGCTGTCTCCTTACCATATAGGGGTTGCAGGTGACGTAACAGACATCCTGATTGGTAGGTAACAATTTCGTCAAAAACAACAGTTAATGAAACAAATTAAAATACATGATTAAATATGAAAATTATAAGAACAAACGGTATATTCTGGAGCTTGTGATGTTCAGGGTGTTTGCTTGACTGCATTTATCAGAATCAGAATTCTTTTTATTGCCTAGTATATTTGTACATACAAGAAAAGTGACTTGGTGAGGATGGTGCATACAAACAAAATAGCAAAAATATTTTAAAACACAGAATTACAATAAATAGAAATAGAATAAAAATAGAATATAGAAATAGAATAATTGCACTTGGTTCGGGGAAGGGGTAGGGTGGGGGGTAGAGTCCCATAGTCAGTGAGAGGTAGGGGGCTTGTTAGTGAGCCCCACTGCCATGGGGAAGAAGCTGTTATGGTGACGCGATGTTTTGGTCTTGATAGACCGGAACCTTTTCCCAGATGGCAGTCTTTGAAAGAGGTGGTGACTGGGGTGGGAAGGGTCGGCGATGATCTTCCCTGCCCTCTTCCTGGTCCTGGAGTGGTATAGGTCCAGGAGAGACGACAGGTCACAGCCGATGACCTTCTCGGCTGACCGAATGATCCGCTGCTGTCTGCCTTTGTCCTTGGCAGTGGAGGCAGCGAACCAGATGGAGTTCGGAGACCGGAGAGATGGTGAGGAGGAATGTCAAAAGAATGATCATAATTTTTATTTATACATCTGTGTGTGCAAATTTGTGTTTTAGCAATGTTGAAATTTCAGTGTTAAATGTACTTTGTAACTCCACATTTTTCATCATGAATTATTTATGATTTACCTATACATAATATATGAAAGTTCCAGCATCCTCTTCTCTCTCTTGCTGATCTCTCTGTCCTGGAAACTGGTGGTAACTGATAGTATACACACACCAAGAGGTTAGTGAAAACATTTTCACTATCCCACTAACTAACTGGTCTGTGTCCATAGTGTATATATGGAGATACAGCAGAGCTAACTTGGTGGAATAATTCAGTGGGAATGATTGGGCCCTGTGGTGCTATACTGTGTCACCCCTGGGAGGTTTTATTATAGCACTTTAATCACCACATTAGCCACTCTTTATTTAGGAGTTATTCTCTTCTTATATCCATCTCTTGTTATTACCCTGAATGGGCCATGCAGTTGACAGTGCCTAGAAGAGCTGGACTAACGTGGGTTTTTTTTATCAAGGGCACACCAACTGGACTTTAGGCCATCTGGCTGTTACAAGGATCCAACCTATGACATTTCAGTACAAGAAGGTCCATGTTGACAACATTCAAGTGACTAATCCATAACTTGTCTTATGTTTCAGGTATATACTCAAGGGACAGGCAACATTAACCCCTTTCTGACAGATGGAAAAAAGTCAACTTGAAGCCTGCTTATTGGTGGCTTTGAATTGAAGCAAAGCTTGCTTTCTGTGTTGTATGAAAGGAGGCTTTTAAAAAGCCATCCTTCTAATTCATCATGTGATAAATGGTATATTATTATTACAAAAATAACTCATGGCATCATGTTAGTCCAACTGTTGGCTTTCTAAAGGCAGTGTGAATGAGTTCAAAACTAATAATGTTGCATTCTCTGTATGCATACTCTGTGTTATACTATACTATACTATACATTATACTGTTATACAGCACTATACCCTGTACTATATAGTATGCTATACTATGCTACACTATACTATACATATACTTTTATACAGTACTACTCTGTGCTATACTCTACTTTACTATACCTTATTATAGTACTATAGTACTACATACTATGCCACAGTATAGTATATGTACATAACTTACAATAATACAAACTACTGATAGGTTGTCGATTGTTAAAACGTCAGTTCACCAAAATCAAACCAACAAAACCAAATCAAACCAAATTAAACTAAAATGATCTGCATGGCTAGATACCACTTACGGGAAATGACAAATGTGTGTGAGAGATGTTCTATTTTTTCCCCTCCAGTTCTTCCATTATTGGATTGTTGTCAGGGCTCTCTGGTTCTAAGCTAATTCAACTGCTGCAATCATTATGATGCTAATCTTGTAAGACCTAAATATAAATGTCAAACCTAAATGGTTATGGCCAATTATGGTGTAGTCATACAATGGTAAATATGTGATTTGACTTAGAGCCATTATAGCTTCAAGAAACCAATGTAACTCCAATAAATGCCTAAATACCATTTAAAACAGTGTGGTTCTATACAGCGCACGCCTGTCCCCTCGAAATCCTCCAACATTTTCTCTGTATTCAAAGTGTCCAGTGTTAATGAACATCAAACACAAGAATTTTGCAAATCAATCAATCTTGACTCTCTGTTGTTATAGACAGAATTTCCAAAAATAAACTTTAACTGTGTACATATGTAGTCTATATACTTGACATTCACATGTGTATGTGTGCGTGATGTTTTTCCTTGCCGCCTGCCTGTGTGTGCATGTGCTGGAATCTAGGCCATCCCTTGTGGCTTTGTGTCTGAGAGGCGGATCAGTCTATATGAGGGGCAGCCAAGCATATGGGCGTGTTTGTGCGGGGGGTATGCGCCACAGGACTTGATCTTCCTCTGTGTTTGTGTGTATGATATGAGAGAGAGAGAAAGAGCATATACTGGTGCCTGGGTTGTCTTTGGGTGTTTCCTCTGTGCAAACACACTATAGCGTAATAGGAACAGGAGACACTTTCACTTAAATTGTACACACACACTTTCTCTGTAGCTCTCCTCCTCACTATCTTCCTTCCTAGAACTCGGAATCTCTCCATCTCACTTCAACGCCCCCACTCCCCACCTCCAAACCAACACACACATGCACATTCACACCACTTTCTCTCCAACTCACAGGGTGAGTCTAGGAAACAGCTGGAAAAGCAAATAGTCACAGGCAGGCCGAGCCCTGGCCCACTGGCTCTCACACATGACTGGACCTTTACTTGGATGAATGCAGTCCTCACACTGACTTTTCAGCTGCAGTCAAAAAGCACAAGGAGCAGTGCCATTGCACAAACCGAAAGGAATGCTGCAGCAGTTGGCAAACACACTCTTTGATCAACCTCGCAGTGTGCGGCGAGAAGATTGGTAGCAGTGTCACCCTCGTGTGCCACAAGTTTCTCAGGGATATTTTGGCAGCTATGGCCACACAGAGGATCACACAGTCCAGGTAGGGTGCTTATCTCAGTAACAAGCAGGCCTTTCCTCAGTTCCCATTTTAAATTTTATGCTCTTCAGCTCTGCCTCGTCCTCCAACTCTTCAGCGATGTCATCATTAGCTTCCAACATCAATAAACTCGACCCATATTCACAACAAACTTGCCGCATTCTTTCCGATCAGACACGAGGAAATTTGATAGCTGAGCAAAACTGGAACATGGGGTCAGTAAGTCAGCAAGTACTGTATGCTGTATCTACAGTAAACCCTGTTTTCAGCTAATATAATCCCCTCTGATTAAAATGTTTTAATGTTGTGATATTATGAGGAGTGTGCCACTATGGATTACATGTACCTTTTGTATTAGATTACATATATATGAAACCAAATGAAATAACAAATAGTGGAGTTTATCCTTTTTGTTGTATTAAATGTATCCATTCAGCAAACACTAATTTATATCTAAAACAATATGGATGTGACCTCACAAAATTAGGAGAATATACAGAGCAAAAACTCTGGATGAAATTGTACATTTCCTATTTTATTTAATGTATTCAGGATAACATTTATGTGGCTCTGAAATAAAAATGAGTAGAACATAATGTCTACATCATACTATCTCAAATTCACATTCCTCTGCTTATTCAGCCTTGTGTGTGTTCTCTGCAGGAGGGAATACATCAAAAAGGCATAACATGTATTGGACAGGTTTCAAGAATGTGGATATATGATGAATGTAAGATAGACAGCATAGAAGAGAGCACCTTACAGAAACATAGGCACCCTACTACAACCTGACATTCCATTGGTCAAACACTGGCATGCAGCTGTACAGTCCATCATTGCACTTTAACATGTTATAAACCAAAACGAGTATTTAGCTCATGCATAGCAGACATCACCTGTTCAACACAAACCACCTTAAACAATCTGCCCCCCTTGTGGACACTGCTTTACAAGCCTTACAAGCCACATAAAGGAAGTTCTAAATCCCAAGACCAATGGAAAAATAAAACTGAAACCTCTGACCACCAAAATCCCACTGACTCTGCAGTCCACTTTAAGGAACATAAACACAAAGACCAAAGATTTTCAAAGATGTTTGGGCCAGAGAGAATGTGAAATAGCTGATGTCAGTCTGTTTTACTTCACACTTTTATTTCATCTTTTGTGTAACTTCCTGTTCTTGTTTTGTAAATATTTCTATATTTATTATTCAGTTCCTTTTACATTATCTATATGACATAATTGGTAGGCCTGCAAACATTACGTTGTTGGCTTTTCTTGTTCTGGCATCCCTTTGGAGATTTTTATTAAATTTTCTCTGTTTATTAAATTGCAAAAGTTATTGTGCAAATGCCATTCTTATGTCTTTCCTGTTTCTAGGGACACGTACATGTTTGATATTTCCTGAGAAACCGATGCAGCTTAACATGCATCACCTTTGTAGACTGCACATTAAGTCATGTTTGTGTTTAATGCCTCTAAAGCTCAATGTATTTTTTGCACCCTCTGAGTGATTAAACATGTTTGCTTTTGTATTCAAGTGAATTCCACTTTCCTTTGCTGCTGATCCAAAAGAAAATCTGAGTAAATACCAATTCATGTTGTATAGCCATCTGGCCGAGGGGGAAATATATTTGATGGATTATTTCCACTCATTTCAACTCTTCAGGAAGCGCTTAATGTGAAGTGGCTGGGCTGAGGAGAGGATACACACCCATGTGCTCCGACACTTCCAGCCAGACTGAATGCCCACACAGTCATAAACCAGCTCTATCATAACACACCACCTGTGTATAGCAAGTGTCAGCAAAAATAGCTTCCGTCAGTGTCCCCAGCACTGAAAAGAAGAAAATTGTCTTTTGTGAAAAGAAGAACTGGAAGAATATGTACTGATTTTCTTATTTTTCAGAATAAGAAAATATTGTGTTCCTTTCCATTGTGGAAAACACTATGCTGCTATAATACACTACGATACTGCACAGGCTGTCTATGGTTGTCAGTTCTTATTTAATAAACCACTTTAATCCAGTAATGGAAGAAGTATTTTGCTTAAGCAAAAGTAGTAATACAACAATGTAGAAACAGTCCTAATCCCAAGGCGTTCCCAGGCCAGATGAGATATATAATCCCTCCAGCGTGTTCTGGGTCTACCCTGGGGCCTCCTGCCAGTTTGACGTGCCTGGGAAACCTCTAAAGGGAGGCGTCCAGGAGGCATCCTAATCAGATGCCCGAACCACCTCAACTGGCTCCTTTCGATGCGAAGGAGCAGTGGCTCTACTCCGAGCTCCCTCCAGATGTCCAAGCTCTTCGGAGGAAACTCATTTCAGCCACTTGTATTCGTGATCTCATTCTTTCGGTCACTACCCAAAGCTCATGACCATAGGTGAGGGTTGGAATGTAGACCGACTCGTAAATCAAAAACTTTGCCTTCTGTCTCAGCTCCTTCTTCACCACAACAGTCCGGTACAACGCCCGCATTATTGCTGATGCTGCACCAATCCGCCTGTCCATCTCATGCTCCATTTTACCCTAACTCATGAACAAGACCCCGAGATACTTGAACTCCTTCGAACCATGGCCTCGGACTTGGAGGTGCTGACTCTCATCCCAACCGCTTCACACTCGGCTGCAAACCGCCCCAGGGCATGCTGAAGGTCACAGCCTGATGAAGCCAACAGAACCACATCATCTGCAAAAAGCACAGACGCAATTCTGAGGTCAACAAACTGGACACTCTCCTACCCCTGGCTGCGCCTTGAGATCCTGTCCATAAATATGAATAACACAAACAGAATTGGCAGTCCGGGTCAACAGCTCTCCTCCCCCACTGAGCACAGCCTGGGCCAAGCCCTGCCTTCCCTTCCTGAGTTGTCTAACGGTTTGCCAGAACCTCCTTGAGGCCAACCAAAATTCCTTCTCCATAGCCTCCCCAAACTCCTCCCACACCCGAGTTTTTGCTTCAGCAACCACTGAAGCCGCAGCCCTTCTGGCCTCCCGGTACCTGTCTACTGCTTCAGGAGACCTCTGAAGCCCGAAAAGCCTCCTTCTTCACCTTGACAGCTTCCTTCACTGCTGGTGTCCACCAGCGGGTTCTTAGGTTGCTGCCTTGACAGGCACCGACAGCCTTCAGACCACAACTCCTAGCAGCTGCCTCTGCAATGGAGGCTTTGAACATGGCCCACTCTTGTTCTATGTTCCCAACCTCCCCCGGGATGCGCAAGAAATTCTTCCATAGGTGGGAAGTTCTCGCGGACAGGGGCCTCCGCCAGACGTTCCCAGTTCACCCTCACTACACGTTTGGGTTTGCCAGGTCTGTCCGGCAGCCGCCCCCGCCATCTGATCCAGCTTACCACCAGGTGGTGATCAGTTGACAGCTCTGCCCCTCTCTTCACCCAAGTGTCCAAGACATACGGCCGCAGATCTGAAGATACAACCACAAAGTCGATCATCGACCTGCGGCCTAAGGTGTTCTGGTACCAAGTACACTTATGAACCACCCCATGCTCAAACATGGTGTTCGTTATGGCCAGTCCATGGCTAGCACAGAAGTCCAACAACAAAACACCGCTCGGGTTCAGATCGGGGAGGCCATTCCTCCCAATCACCCCCCTCCAGGTTTCTCCATCGTTGCCCACATGAGCGTTGAAGTCCCCCAGCAGAACTATAGAGTCCCCAGGTGGTATCCCTTCCACGACGCCACCCAATAACTCCAAGAAGGCCGGGTACTCCGAACTGCTGTTTAGTGCAAAAGCACAAACAACAGTCAGAGCCTTCTGACCCTCTCGTTCCCCGGGGAGAACTCCAACACAGCGGCGCTCAACCGGGGTCTCGTGAGTATCCCCACACCCGCCTGGCACCTCTCACCCTTGGCAACTCCGGAAGAGAAGAGAGTCCAGCCCCTCTCCAGAAGTTTGGTTTCAGATCCAGAGCCATGCGTAGAGGTGAGCCCAACTATATCTAACTGATACTGCACCAGCTCCGGCTCTTTCCCCGCCAGAGAGGTGATGTTCCACGTCCCAAAGCCAGTCTGCGATGCCGAGGATCGGCATGCCCAGGTCCCCACCTTTGCCTACCGCCCAGCCTACATTGCACCCGACCCCGATGCCTATCCCTGCAGGTGGTGGGCCCACAGGGTGTTTTACGAGATAAATCTGAGATTATTAATGGGAAGCAAAAGAAGAAAAAAACAGATGAGAAAAAAAAGTCCTGCTGCACAAATGTATATATACTGTACGTTTTGGAGGCTTTTCTCTAATCTTTGCTTTTTTTGTGAAATATTGGATAATTTTACCTCTTTGTGCCTCATACAGTTACACAAAGAAACCATCTGAGAAGTTTAGGGAGGGAAATCATTCTCTGGTGTAATGGTAACAACCCATGGATTTGTGACAAGGGGCCCAAAGTATCAGTCAATCAAAATGTATTTACATAGCACCTTTCAAACAAATTAAATGCAATTCAAAGTACAAGTGATTGAGGAAGTTAAAAATGGATTTAGGGACTAACAAAACAAGACAACCAAAAAAGCAAAATAAAAGATAACACAAGCAGTAAAAGTAACATTAAGACATAAAATTATGAAATGCTACACAAAATAAATAGATTTTAGTAAAATAATAGTAATAAAATAAATAATTATTATTAGCAGTAAAGCAGTAAGCAGTAAAATAACAGAAATAGAATAAAATAAATAATAATGACGATAGTAAATAAAATAAGTATAAATAATAAAACCATAAAATTATAAACCACTACATAAAAGCCAGACTAAATAGATGGCTGAAAGCAGCATCACCAGATGTTTTTTGGAACAGTTACAAGAGAAGAGCCGGTGGATCTGAGGCATTTCTGAGAGGAAGTTAAAATAGCCATAATGTGTGCTCTTCTGTTGGTCTTACTAAGAGTCACAAGCCAAGAAGATTGGGAACCCCCGGTTTAAAATAACCATGTAAAATCTTAATCTGAAAAGTAACCAGTAACTATAGCTGTCATACATAAATGTAGTGCAGTAAAAGGTACACTATTTCCCTCTGAAGCATTTATCCCAGCAATATCTGTGTCAGCCTTCTAAATTCATCCCATATGCACTCAGTTAAAAGCACTGTGGTGTGAATTAAGAAACCTGAGACCATCATCAGTGTTCTCTACAATAAATTGATTAGGAGCATATTATTAAAGAAAGGAAGAAAAGAAAGGTTGTGTAAAGTTGAGAATGGTCTTAATGAAATGAAAGTTCAGTCTGAGCTGTTATCAACAATAACACAGACTGCTGACATATGTGTCTTTAATGGCCACCGTAGTTTTGAATTTGTATCAATCTGTATCTAAGATATGTAGATAAATGGAAGAGAAAAGTTTCCAGGTGGGAAGAGTTGAGACAGAAAAGAGAGGGAGAGGCTGCACACTGCAGACAGATGAGACAATAGGCTGCCGCGTCACCATTCGACAACCCTGATCAATGTCAAGCTGTTGCACAACACCAGACCCCCTCTACTTTTGTTTTCCTTTCTTGCTTCATGTCTCACATGCCGTCTCTTCTTTCTTGCTCTGCTCAGTCCACACAGCAAAAGTAATTCTCCCTGCAGTGAAAACAAGAAACATGGAAAACTGCTACAACATGGTGGTAATAAGGACAAAATGATGAAAATGCAGGGTCTCCCTCCTTTCATACCTGCCCTCTGGTTCCTCATGACCTCTGCCCTAGTGGGACTCGCCATGAGTGGCTGGAGACGAAACCCAAATCAAAGCTTCAAATGAAGCTGCCTGTGTGGACACTGAGGATGCCCTCCCACAACAAACAGATAAGACTTATTTGACTTCTGAAAACGCAGTCAAAATTCCAGTCTAATCAGTGCGCCTCTTCTGCACTAAGATGTCCCAAATTTCTCCTCAATCCTCTGAAAACATCCCTCATCACTGGGTTAATTCCATGTGTCATATAACGGTGTAACGCAATGCTCCTCCAGCATTGCGTCAGAACCCAAAATGGGATCCTCACATGACAGCAGTGCCAGTGTTAGTTAGAAGTCCAGGTCCACAGACGACACACTTTCTCAGGAGGCTCCCCGGCCAGAACAAGCTCAACAACTGCTGCTATGACATAAACTTCATGTATAAAAGATGAGAATTGCCTTTTTATAACACAGAGCAAGCAGAGCTGCCCAGCAGGGGAAGACTTTTTTTTTCTGAGTGCATTTCTTGCTCCCTATTTTAGATTTTTCGTGGCGTTTTTTTTTCCCTTTTCGATTCAGTTTCAGTGGACTATGAAATCATACACTCTCACTCCATACTGCCAATTTCCTACCACTAAGATTTCTGTTTTTATCAAGTATGCCACACATCCCACACTTGTTCCCCACGGTTGGAAACTGGCAGCAGGTTTCAAAGAAGAGGACGGTTCCATTCTCCCTTCAACCATTCCATCTTCCACCCACCATTGTTGGTTATTTCATATTTTTGTTGAAATAGTGGCTTAGGTTGGTCGGCATTTCCCTCCACTGCAGGCCGTGTGGTGTCATTTTCTTTGTGTTTATTCTGTATAGTTCTTGTTTTTTCTATTTTCTTGCCCAAAATGTGAAAAGTATCACCAGTCATGTTCACATATCACTCACAGTTGTCAGATTTAGGCATTTTTCTCCCTTCATATTAAATTTCCATTGAATTGCCACTGTTGCTTGTGCTTGCTCTTGGTGGGAATCGTTGGGTCTCTGTATACATAAGGAGTCGGTCTAGACCTGCTCTTTATGACAAAGTGCCCTGAGATAACGTTGTTATGGTATGGCGCTATATAAATAAAACTGAATTGTTTTGGGCATTTTATGATATTTCAAGACATTTTTTTTTCTCATTTTGACTTCTTAATTCCACATTTTTGGTTTAGCCAGAGTACCCCAAAGCACACACATGAAACTACAGACCCCTATTTGCTAAGATCTACTCCCAAACACCCATATGTAAAGCAATGTCTCCATAGCCTTGATGATTTCTGCAGAATTGAAGTTAATTGAGTTGAACTGCATTGAACTGAGATTTCACTCTAAATAAACTGTATCTGTCACATTATGCATGTGACTTAGAAATGCTTTGAGGCTGGTTTCCTCACTGTATTATGCACATCACTTATTAAGGCATTTACATAATCTGGAATTCTTATTATTGTAGCTGAAATGACAACAATTTAATCAACTGTTAATTCAAACTGCCCAGTTTGGGTCAATAGTCAATGGTCAATTATTTTTTAATATTACTGTTGGGTAACTACAATATGGTTGTTTTAACCCAGTATTAGACACAAAAAGCAAAAGTTTAAAACTTAAAACTTTCACAAATGTATTGTTAGTTGTACAAAATGATGTGCCTATGACATTCAAAACTGCAAAGGATACACATATCATTAAAAATCTGTAACACATAGTGAGATGAACGTTTAAAAAGAGCCAGAGTAGATTATAACAGTTTGCAACCATACCATTTACCTTGGGTAAATAATCCAACAGAAATATGAAAAAACCCCCACTAAAGAACACCCCCTTGTCTTGGGTGGTTTTCTACCCATGGGTGCTTGTTAAAGTGAACCCATGGCTGGTGCTATATTGGCCCAAATTGGGTCCAAACTGACCCAGGGATTTTTAGTGAGTAATTGTGTAAGTACTTTTGTCAACAAAAAAACATTTTCTGGTCCCCTCCCCCCTCTCTTCCTCTCTCAACCCAACCGGTAGAGGCAGACAGCCAGAGCCTGGTTCTGGTTCTGCTCGAGGTTTCTGCCTGTTTACCACTGTCTCCTAGTGCTGCTCATGGTGGGAATTGTTGGGTCTCTGTAAATATAAAGAGTCAGTCTAGACCTGCTCTATATGAAAAAGTGCACCCTGACTTCTATTATGATTTGGTGCTATATAAATAAAATGTAGTTGAATTGAATTAAATCAAATATATTTGGGTTTGGACTGTTGGTCTGTCAAAAATGAACAATCTGAAGAAGTCACCTTGGCCTCTGGGAAATATGCTATATGTTTCACTATTTTCTGATGTTTTATCTACACAATTAATCATATAATCAAAAAAAGAATCCACAGATTAATATATACTATAAAAAAACTATAAATAAATAATCACTAGATGATACTCATTGTACCTGACTTGTATTGGACTTCTGAAACACTGTCCTGTCTTGTCTTTGACCTCTGTGTGTGTGCAAACATATGGAACTGCTATGTTTGGTTATGTATACAAGAATGTGTGTGGCTGTACGTTGCGGAGGTTATTTCCTCTCTCCTTTTGTTCATACCCCAGTAAACAACAAGCTGTCTTAGATGTTTTGTTCTCCTTCCAAAGCAACAGGTGCAAATGTGTATAAGCTCAACTGCTCTCTACATTATCCTGCATAATTTCCCCAGAGGGAGAAGGAGAGGGATGGAGGATTAAAGGAGGTAGGGGAGACTTAAAGTGTTGTTTTTCTCCAGCTGCATAGCCAAAAAGAAACTATAGGTGTGTTCCCCCGAGGTCACGTGAGCTTATATGTTTGAATCCATATTTTTGCAGTTTGCACAAATCTGTGTATTTTTTCTGCTTTGTGTGTGGTGTTTGTTTAGATCTCATTTTTTTCTCATTTCTTTTTCAAAAAAAGAGGAAGAAAAACATAAACTGGCAACCGTGACCCTAATGCCTTGGAGCCAGAGTTATACATAGAAAATTACACACTGGTGTGCCAACCCCTCCTGACTCAAGCCTGCAAACCTGGGATACAAAGAGACACACACAAACATAGAAATATTCCACACAGATGCATAGATCAAATCAAGTACATACAATGACACAAACATGTGGTGCACACACCAAACATGACGCTCATTGTCCTTGACTTTCTTTTTCAAAAAACAATCAGCATGAGCAGCACTTTGCCCTTTACATCCTGGCTTGGATTCATATTTACACCACAGATGAAGTTTTGCCGCTGCATACAAGTGTTATGCAATGCTCGCTTTAAATTTTTTAAACATCGAGTTTTAAAAAGCTGTGGGGTAAAAGAGGAAAAGCAGTAAGCAGTATTGTTGGAGCTCTCCAGGCAAAGCAATAAGCTCCCTGACATGCCCAGGTTAAATCTTTCATGTGAGAGGGGAAAAGGGACTTGTTTGTTTTCACGCGCGCGTGTGTGTGTGTGTGCATGTGTGACAGTCTGTGAATAAGTGTTTAAGGTGATCTTTAAATTGTCTTTAAAAAAGTTGAGAAGAAAATAAAGCTATAAGCTCTAAGCGTGGAAATGTTTGATGATGACTAAATTTGCTTGCATTTTAAATGTGCGGTCGTACACTTTGACTAGAGAATAGAAACAGGGCTGGTGAGGGGCCCCTGGGTAAATGTTTGACTAAGAGTGTCCCTGCTCCCTGTCTTTGTTGCAGAGGAGGCCTAAGAGGGGGAGGAGACACTGATGTCATCAGGAAATCCGACACTGGGACAAGCACGCACAGAATTAACCTAAACTGAACTTTTCACAGATTCCTGTGTAATTATTTCATCTATTGCTCTTCACGCTGTGCATACACTGCTATTTACTGGGGCTGTGGATACTTATGTGGTTTCTTATTTACTTAATCACTCATGTACTTACCCTCTAACTCACTACACACTTACTCTTTTATGAATTAATTTACTTACTTATGCACTTAATGTACTGCTCACTTACTGTATGCACCTAACTACAGTGACTGTGTACTTATGCTTGTATTCATTTATTCTTATACTTACATTATGTACTTACTCAAGTACATATTCTGGTTACCCACTTAATACATTTTTTGCTTTCTTAGTTTGTCACTCATGTATTTACCTACTTACTTACTCACTTATTAATGCTTAACAGCAATAGGCAACATACTCACCGATTTACATGCTTACTCGTGGAACTACATTGTCATTTACAGCAGTGGTTCCCTGGACTCCAAGGCAAAGCAAATAGACTCAATGTGCTTTATACCGAAATGCATACAAGTGACAATTAACACCAAAGAATATAATAATGTACAAGGCAATACAAAAAATAGCAAAAGAATAAAATGAGAAAAAAAGGAAAGAATAAGGAAAACCACAGGCATAAAACACAGACATATACCCATACAGTTAGACATATACACATAAAGTAATTCATCATAATCCGGAGAAAACAGAAACACTTTCTGTTTGCTTTTGAATGTAAACTGTGAAATCTCAGGTCATCTACACGCAACTGTGGATGTGCTTGTTTCTCTTTTCTATAATCTTTGCTTTTTTATGTGAAATACTGTATAGTTTTACCTCTTCAGGCCTCCAAAAACATTTCAAATGAAACAATCTGACAAGGAAATAAAAAGGCCCTCTTTCATTACACTGCTTATAACTCATAGACATGGAACCTGTGAGAAAGAGTCACAAGCAAAAAAAAAGTTCTAAACCCCTGATACACATATACATGCTTACATACCAAGTGTATTTCTATTTATTTTTATTATAAATTGTGAAACAAGACTTAGAGTCTAGCTAGTAATTAATTAGAGTTCCCCTTCCTCTGCATAGTTGCAGGGGGGTCACCCACCATGTCTTAAGAAGCACACAACCTCAAAGAAACCTAATTAGTCTGGGTTTCAGAGGAAAGTTAATGTCTGATGATGGTCTACATGCTGCGCCAGAGGCTTTTCCAGCCCGGCAGGAAACACTGACTTCTTGTAATTTGGGGGCATATAAATAGGAAATCTTTAATCTTGGTTAAATGGCTGACATTGCTCAGGGGCTTTCAGTCACCACAGACTTGTAGGTGGACCTCTTACAAATCATGAGCATGAAGTCCAGCATGTGGTCACACAAGTCTTAAAGTGCTAAAATGAGACCATTAACACTGTTCTTCTGTTGGCAAACCACTTAACCTACCCTAACCTGGAATGGATTGATCCCAAGACTTTCTAAGCCAATCAGACAAGAGGAATCCCAGGAGGAACATTTCATCCAGGGTAGAAATCATTTTAAACTCAGGAAAACAGTTTGACAAAATATTCTTATGTCAAGGTTAAGATTTAGATGATTTTATACTATTCAAAACATAATTCCCAAGGTCAATAAAAAACTTTCATGCTTTGGGAAAGACGTTTCTAGTCAAGTAGATGTGAAATTAAAGATACAAAACTTTATTACTGTAATGACCACAGGTTGAAGGAATAGTTTTCATTTTGGAAAACATGCTTATTCACTTTCTTGTATGAGAAAATCGATAACATTGTAATGTCTCTGCGCTAAATATGAAGCTAGAACCAGCAGGTGATTAGCTTAGCATAGCATAAAGACTTTTTTACCTTTAGAGTCTGTCTAAAGGTAGAAAACCCAACTACTAGTATCTATAAAGCCCACTAATTAACACATTATATATCGTTTGTTTAATCCATACAAAAAGCTTTAGCCAATCTCGTAGCAGCAGTATAGACCTTTTCACAGCAGACATTTTGGCACGTCATAGCAGGAAAAGCACCGGTGTAATTGATAACATTAAAGACGGCTACATTCTATTTAGGTAAGCTAGTTCCAGACTCTTGGTATTTTGCATGCTGGCTCACTGGCATGGCTTACCGAAACACTTAATGGAACTGATCATCATTAACGAAATTAGTTTCAACTGTGCTTTTTCAAAATGAACAGCTGTTGCCAGATACACAGTTCATTTCAAACTAGCTTGAAATACTAAGTAAGCAAGTAAGCCACTTAGTAAGTTTAACTTAAAAAGTGATGTATTTCTGCCTAATTAAGTCCAGATGTGATATTATCTGTGACCACTTCAGTCACTCCACATATAAATGGTCTGCAGCTCAACTCACCACACTCCTCACTGTTGCAATTAGCAGGCTGTAATGCACACTGGTAATGGTGTGGTTACAAGGTAGAGAAGGGCAACACTGATTGACTTCCCTTTCCCCGAAACCAAAAGGTCATGAAGACATCTGTCAGTAATCGCAGCAGTGCACAGTCCCTTTGCAAGAACCCTTCACAACACTCTCCCACCAAACCTTGCACTCGTCATTTAGTCTGGTATGTCTTATAACAATGGTAAAATCTACATTCTTATTACCTGTGGATCCACACTTATTCATTTTCTGTTGGTCTGAGAATTTTCAACTGAAAGCATTTTCAAATACAACAAATCCCTCCATCTCAACCAACACACATCATCTGGTAATACATTTGTTTTTTTGTAGAATGTGACTTCATTAATCTGAATAATTTAAGATGTATAAACATGTATTTTCTTTCCTTTGAATCCTTCCCTTATGTCTCAGTTTTATTTGTCTGAGAGTCTCGCTATTCCCTCTTTACACACACACACACACACTCACACACATACTCTTCGCTTACAGTGCATGCCTGTCTGTGGGAGTTCTCCTCGGTACAGTATGCAGTCTGTGGGTTTTATCAGAGGTGTCCCACCTGAAGGGAGTCTGGGAGCAAAAACACAGCTTCAGACAGATTTAGAGCTCTTTCTGCTCCACAGGAATGAATGGGCAGTGTTTGTGTTGTGTGGTGTTTGAATAGTGCTCTTTTTGGAGTGAGCCTCCCATTGGTGAGTGGCTCCCGGAGTGTGAGGATGCATAATGATGCTGTTGGATAAAAGTCTTGCACCTGTAAAATATCAACACACAGAATTGAAAAAAAACCCAGCAGGACAGACTCTGATTTGTGTGTATTCTTTTAATAATTTTGAATCAAAAGTTGGTGTTAAATAGTCTGTGCCCCCCATCAAAGAATGTACCTTACTTATAAACAACAAACACACTCTCTATTAAACACAAGCACTGATATGCATAAGAACATGATATCTCAAACACACACGCACAGTCCTGAAGTGAAAGTTTTTATATATAATGTAAATTTGAGAGAGAAATGAAAAAAAGCCCAATTGAAGCATTTGTTTTGAAAAAACACAGTTGGATTCAAAAAATTTTAGCTCCTAATTTAATGCTTTAAGATAGGGCACTTGAAATGAGGGCCACATAAATGTGTCAGTTTTTAAATGAAAACACTGTAAATTGGAGCTCCAGGCATACACACACACACACACACACACACACACATATATATATATATACATATGTTCTGGATGTATGAACCAGCCATGTGTTCAGCAGCTGTCTGTGTTGAAGTGCTGTGTGTCTTCTTAAAATATAGTTGGGGACCCAGAATAGGTCAAAGGGCTTTTTCTGGGCCTGGTACAGTATGTGACTCAGATTAAATCTAGTCAGGCTGACTAAAATAGAAACCAAATTTAAAGTAGGTAGCTCATAAAAACATCACCGTGTGTGGGTTATTTATCCTTTTTTACATATGGTTAAAATGTTACATGTTTATAGGAGTATAGCATGTGTATTACGCTTTTTTAATTCTTTGATAATATATATAATGCATGTGATTACAATTTAATGTGTTTAAGCTTTGTAAAACATGGCATATGGCTCAGATTGTAAGCCTTTGTCTAATTTTACAGTGTAATGACACATGGTTATACTTATTCCCTATCATCTTCAAATGCTCATGACACTAAATTGATACAGTATATTGTTACATATGGCATATGGTTATGATAAATACTTCATGCATTATACACACACATAAAATGGTATCTTATAAAGTGACTATATGACCATGAGTGATAAGGGGAGCATTTCACTCTTGCATTGCAGGTAGATATTTATGTATGTTTCATACGGTGGCACACATTTTGTATCAGAGCTTCACCTGGACATCAAACTTTGCCAATTTAACAATGTAAAATGAATACCATACCATGATCAGCACTTAATATTAACTCTCTGGATCACCAGCTAGTGTGACTACTAAAATGTTAACGTCTGAATGGCCATTGTATCTATTGCAACATATTAACTAAAAGACAGAATTAATCTACAACATGTTTACAATTTATTATCATTATTGTTGCATGTAAATGTAACTCAATCTAGAGCAAAATCATGGCTGTAATTGTTTTGACTGAATTTGATATTGGTGAGTCATGATACCAGTTATTGTGATTCATAACATGTTCACAGTTTTCTATGGATCCTCATGTGAACAGTATTATTATGGAGAATTGTCAATTTTATGCAGCCAGGTAGTGAGCTTAAATCAACTATTCATTCGCTCGTGGTTATTGGTGGCAGTGTAGCTAAACATGAATGAATACAGGTGCATTCATCATGTAAAGCAAGTATACATAGCCTAATTTTGAATTTTGAATTGAATAAAGAAATGCAGCATTCTTTCTTATAGATTAAAAATGTAATTTATAAGCAAAATAATATCTTGAGGGGGCTTCAGTCATTCTTGATAGGGATATGAATGGTTTTGAATGTTAGCTAATGTTAACTAACTTTAGCTAGATGTTGTAACTGTCAATACGCCGACTTTTGGTGTCTTCTGCACTTGTGCTATTGCTGTTGTTATGCACTTGTGCTGTTCTGTACTTCTGTGCTGTGTAAAGTGAAATTACAGTGCCACAGTCGGAGACATGCTTGCTGTTTCCTCCCTTAGGTCAAGCCGCCAGGAACAGCAGCATTAGGCTTTGAGACAATTTTGGCATAGTGATAGTGAGTCTTAATTGCAGGTCAAGTGAATGCGGTGGGGCCCAATCATTTTTCCCATAAACAATTACAAAAGAAATGGCTGTAAAAACACTAAATACATTTTCTTTTTCAGCATCACAACTTATCCACAATTACTCTTTGTATTATTACAATTTGAACCATTAGGTCCAAAAGTCTAAAAGAGCCATAATTGTGGCTTATTTTAATGCCATATATGTGTGCGTCTGTCAGCCAGCTCAGCCAGAGAAGGTTTATGCTCTATGGGCCCAAAAATCTGGAAATCGGCCTATGAACCCAATGTTCAACTTTGAAGAAATGCGAGGCCAACTTGGAACATGGTATGCAGTTGTCTTAACACATTCATGCTTTTGGTCGAGAAAGGTCCAGCTAGAAGAGAGTAAGGTCCTCAGGCCTGAGGTAAGTCACTTTTTTTTCTGCCACAAAAGAATAAAAGCAAATAGGTTTACATTGACAGTGATTTTAACTTTTTGCTGAGGATAACAAGTTACAGTTTTTCTGTATTGCTAAAACACTAAACTCCATTCTCTGAACCAAATGCTCAGTGGTCTGAACCCATTTATTGAATCGATCACTGTTTTGGCAAAACCATTAACAATTTTCACCTAGTTAGACACAATTTACAGATCTCATTGACTCTTTTTGCAAAACTCTAAAACACATTTTGCACTGTGAGGCATTTGTGATGCATAATGGTAACCACTGGTAGCAAATGTTAAACACAAATAAAGCCCAGATGTCATAGCTTACACACAACGACTCAAAAGTGATCACACTTGTTGCTAATGATGATGAAACCAATATAAGCCATTTCGGACTGCAGAGGTTGTTGAAGGTTGAAGGTTGATACCATGGATGGAAACAATCAGAGAGGCAGAGGAAGAGTGCATGTAAGAAGTGGTGGACGAGGAAGAGCACGACCAAGACCAAGACCAAGACCAAGAACAGTAGTTTCTGATGAAATTCGCGCTACTGTAATAGACCATGTTGTAGTTCATGGAATGACAATGAAGGAAGCAGGACAAAGAGTCCAACCTCATCTCAGTGGATTTTCTGTGGCCACCATAATCAGGAGATTCAGAGAAGAGAACAGGTCATTGTTTTTTTTGTTTGTCTTTGGTCATTGAAAGTTTACTGTATACAGATCTTTCAGTACATTACTTTGCCAATACTGTATAAAGGAGACTGATGGTGGTGGTGGTGGCGGTGGGGGGTCCATCACTGTTTTTACTGCATGTATATTTTTGTAACTGCACGTTCCCTTTTGTAGAACTGCAAGACTGCCACATGAGGGAGGAAGGACTCCTTTGTTCTCCCAACAGCAGGAGGCTCTCATAGTTGACATGGTTCTTCAAAACAGTGCCATCAGACTGCGTGAAATACAGCAGTGGGTTGTTGAAGACAATGCAAATTTTGGACGAATCAACAGTGTCAGCCTTTCCACTATTGACCGTGTCCTCCAACCCAACAGGGTGAGCATGAAGCAAGTGTACAGAGTACCCTTTGAGCGCAACTCAGAAAGGGTCAAAGAGCAACGATTTCAGTATGTGCACGTAAGTGTACATTCATACACATCCAGTGCTGACTGTTTACAGTACAACACTATACTACATATTACTGTCAAGCAACATCACCTATATTGTAATGTATGTAAATCAGGTGTGCATACACTCTACAGCATAGGTCTGTCTTTCTGTAGCACTAAAACTATATCTATTTCTACCTATAGAGAGTGTTTGAATTGGATTCCATGGAAAGACCCCATGAATACATTTTTGTAGATGATGCAGGGTTCAATCTGACGAAGAGGAGAAGGAGAGGCCGGAACATAATTAGCCAACGGAGCTACATACCCTGAACACAGTGTTTTCCATTTTTTGATGTAATGTGTAATGAATGCTCTGCAGTGTTTTTATTTTGACTGGCTTGTTGTATGATTTTTAATCGATTGTTTAATTTTGCAAGAAGAGTCAGAAGTTCTGTGAATGTAGTTTGAAAACTGGGGTTTGTGTTTACAGTTTTGAGAAAAGGGTGGACGGTCTCAAGAAATGTGTTTTAGCAATTGTGAAAAACTGTAACAGTACTTTAACTTCTGTGTGAGAAATATGCTATAAGGGAAATAAAAATACAATCTACAAGATACAAATTTATCTTCAGTCTTTTTATTAGACATTTGCAACTAATGTTAGCCTTTTAGGATAAGCAATCTGATAAGCATCTGATTTAATGCTAACATTAAACTTAAGTCTGCTAATGTTTTTGTTGTTAGCTTGTTGTATGGTGTTTGTCACCGAAGTTATTAAAGCAGCTGACCTCAGAGAATCTTGGGAAATGCAAGGAAATATAGTGTGCCATTATGTGATAATAACCACTTATTGCCACAGTAGCTGCTTTGTAGCAAAAGTACATATGCTTGCTTTAAATACAACAGAGTGCAACCTGCAAAATAAGCTAACGCATTTGCTACTTTAATTTGTAAGTTCTCATGGTCAGTCACTGCAGATATGATTACGTCTTTAAATGGACCAAAATGTCATTATCACCACAAACATAAATTACAGGGGTATTACAATTAGATTCAGAAGCCACTATGTTTGCTAGTAACTACTGATGTTATTTGGTGGGTTGTCTGGTGTTAATTTCAGGCCCTTCCCAACCACACACAAAATTGGAGTGTCAGGGTAGTTAATAATGATCCTTTTAAAGTGCAGCTGCAACCTTTTATTCTATACAGCGGCTACAGCACAGAAAGTAAATAGATGAGACAGTTGTAACAAAAGAGAGCAGAGATGCAGAACAGCAGTGTGACAGTAAGCAGTCAGGCAGGAACCAAGGACAGTCCTGGGACAAATTACAGTTTTTTGCCGATTGCTTACACA
Source organism: Maccullochella peelii (assembly GCA_002120245.1). Classification (NCBI taxonomy): domain Eukaryota; kingdom Metazoa; phylum Chordata; class Actinopteri; order Centrarchiformes; family Percichthyidae; genus Maccullochella; species Maccullochella peelii. Next base: position 81,914 of record LKNJ01001940.1, read on the forward strand.
CTGAAAGTGAATGCTTAGAGAAAAGCATCAAAACCTTTTGTAACCATGCCTTAAACAAAGGCACCAAAAGTACAAACACATTTTCTGCTTTGAACTTTGTTTGCAACTCTACAGCACACTTCCTGCAAAACACTACACACAGTTTTTTACATTAGACACTTTCATTAGACACAGGAAATCTCTTGCAATCATTAGGAAAACACTTCTATTCAAAATGCAAAACATACCTGAAACTGGCAACACACACATGAAAACACGTGCACACTAACTGAACACTGATCAGTCTGATTACTGTGCTGTAATGCTACTTTTTTTTGTGTTTTGTTGTTGGTGTAAAAACCTGCAATGGCAAAAAAATAAGTTGAATATATATTTTTTTGAAGCCTGTCTCTTTTTGTGTTCCTTGAAGTGTGAGTAGATGTTCAGTACTGGAACAATGATTCACAGAAGCCTGTATGAGAACATGAAAAAGGTTTACAGAGTACTAAAGACAGCAGTGTTTTGTATAAAGTACATCAGTGTGTTGCTGCTTTGAAAGAGTAATTCACACGCTGCACATGTGCATCATTCTGTTGCAAAAAGGCCGTTTTGAAAACGGATTGTTAGGTTTTGATTACAGAGTTTCATTTTGACATAGAAGTGAGATGTTTGTCTCCAAGTGTTTTGTCTTATTTGGCTTGTGTGTAGAGTTTTGACACGATGAGCCAAATTCCGCAACAAGTGTGTAAAAAATCGACAAAAACTGTAAACACAGTGATGAAAGGAGTATTTGTTGGGACATCTTGTGAACTGTTTCCAATATTATGTTTTTATTAGATTTTTAGATAAAACGTCCGTGTGGTGCCCTCAGTGAAATTGCAGTAGCGCAGAGAAAGGGAGGGAAAATGGAGATGATACAACAAAAAACAGTGAAAAAAATAACATATTGAACACTGAGTTGAAAGCTGAGTCTCAAACTGTCTTCATATGAATAAAAATGCCTTTATATCCTTATCTTGATAAATCACATACTGTTATGTAGTGATAAATAAATATCTCATTATCTCAAGATAACAAATTCATGATTTTGCCAGTAAACATGCCTTTAAATTTCTATTCTAGCTATTTTCTTCTCAGTTGCCGGTGACATTTTTGAATGCTGTCAATAACAGAACACACTGGTGCCTGTGTCTGACACTGACTGAAGTTCAGTTAGTTCTGTCAGACTAAGCTAAGATAAACTCTTGAGCAACAATGCAGCAATAAAAAGCCAAACACACAAAATGTTTGATATATATAGAAGATAACAGCAATGAAATTATCTCAGTAAAATGGGCTTAAAAATAACTGTGACCAACACAAAATTGCAATTTGTGTACTCAAGAAAATAGTTGCAGTGACTTCCACCACTATTCAGCCTACCAGAGCTGAGGATGTCAGTGGACTGCTTTTGTTTGCTTTACATTGCTACTGTCTCCTCTGTGGAAGTCGGACTCTCACCATGACCAGGCAGGCGTGAAGCGAGGACGCTGAGTGACTAGATCACATGTGACAGAACTGCGGTGAAGGAACGTGGCATGCCAACCATTGTGAAAGGAGAGGAAGATGGGAGGGCGAGATGATGGAAGGTGGAAGGAACAAAGAATGAGGAGACACTGAGGGAAAAGGCCAGTCACTGCCTAAAGGAACTGAGTAAAAATGAAGCAGGGGGTTCTAGTTTGCTCATCTACTGTATATTAAGACACAGGATTTTCATCATTAAGAAAGCATGAGAATTAATACATTCACAATGGCAAGTTTCAATGTTAGAATGTACAAAGCTGGACGTGTTAACGCCCTCAAAATGACAGTATTACCAAGAGTTCTGTATTTGTTTCAAGCACTTCCTGTCTGGCTCCCCAAACTATTTTTGTTAAGTTAGAGAAATATATTTAAACTTTTGTAATGGAACCAGTCAACCCCTCAAATGAAGAAGTTCTGTTTGGAAAGACCTAAATCTAATATGGGGCTGGGTCTCCCTCATTTTCTTCATTATTACTGTGCAGCAAATATCTCCAAACTGACATATTGGGTGACGCCGGCATTTTCTGATAAAGATGGGCCTGTCTGGGCAACAATGGAGCTCACCTCACATACATCAATCTCCCCAATAAAACATTTCAGTTTTAATCAGATAAATGGATTTTCTCTCCTGTCTCTTAATGATCTCCTCATACCCTTACAGATCAATTCAAATTTTGCTGGTTGGCACAGACACGGATTAATCTTCTTTTAAGCCCGATCTGACAACAATTCATTCATGTCTCTTTTATGCAAAGAGCATGACATCCCAAAATCACACTTTTTTTCCATATAGTTTCCAGCTTGCAGGTTTGCTTCCAAATATTTATTACATACTTACAGCAATATAGTTAAATGTGCTCTGTCTCTATTTCTGGTCCTCCGTATTCGACTGCCTTTCAGTTCTATGTCATACACCTCTTGAACCCAACCTACTCACCACCATCATTGGAGTAACACCAGTGGGAACTCGTGTCACAAACGCGCAAAAGAAAGCAATAGCCTCATAGCGCCAGTAATAATAATAATCATGAACTGGAAATTGGAAAAGCGTGAGAAAATAAGACATACATTGAACAGGTCCTATGACAAGTTTACTAAAGTATGGTCCCCATTTGCTGAATATGTGACTCTCTGATATACCATGCCACCTGACTGATGTTATAGCTTATTGCTACTATAACTAATGTCTATACATTGGATCCCTTTAATTTATTTGATTATTTTTCTCTTTTCCTTGTTTGGTAATTTGCCTAATTCCATTGTTCTTTTCTTCTGAGTGCGCTCTTGGTCCCAGGGGAGGGAGGGAGGGATAAGGGGTGGGTACAATGTGGGCTATTGTCTGTACAAGTTCAATATGTTTGTAAATGTGTGTATATGTTTATATAAATGCAAAACTCCTTAAATAAAGTTATAAAAAAAGAAAGCATGACAATAAGAGGAAATAAGAACTGGTAGTGAGTGAATGGAGAACTAGAGTGACTAGCTGGCGGTGTGTCACTGTGAAAAAAATCATTAGATGTGGGTTGCCATGAGCCCACATCCTGCCCACTAGAATAAGAGTGAGTGAGAGAGGTGCCAAAATGAGATCAAGAGAGATTATAAGAGTGAGGCTGAGGGACTCAGGTTGTCACTGTCCATGCCTTCCTGCCAGGTTTGAAGTTAGGTTGCAGCATCTATTCAGAGAAAGGGAGGTCACAGTCACAGCCAGGCCACTATGTACAGCCAAGAGGAGACACCAATAGCATGCATGATACATTGGGGTGATCTTAACAACAGGGGTTCACTATAGGGCTAGGAAATGATTCTTTAGGCTTTAGACAAGAATGTAGGAAGTGATTTAGATCAATAGGATTGGTTGGCCTTTTAACAAAAGGAAACAAAAGGTATCTGTCAATGACCTTTTTTTGCCAAGACGAAGAGAAGACATTGATGCTCTGAAATTGATATCAGCAATAAACAACAACATGACAAAATCTCTTTTTGATGTCATTGAAATAGCAAGGAGACCAAAATGGAATTTGAAAGTAGAGTAAGAGTCTACAGTCATGCTAGCACAGTGAGACTGTACTTAGGTATATACTTTTATACAAGCGGTGCTTTGAGCTAAATACTAAGTAAGCTGGCTAGCATACTCACAATGACAATGCTAACATGCTGATGTTTAGCAGGTAACCATGTTCACAATCTACTTTAGCATGTCAGCGTGTTAACATTTGCTAATTAGCACTAAACACAAAATACATGATGATGGGAATGTCATTACTTTTGCAGGTATTAGGTTACAAACCCAAGTACTGGACACATTAAAATGTTGACATGATGATGGTGCTAAATGTAAAATTAAAGGATCACTGAAGTTATTACAATTTATCGTGACATGGATGTTTGTACCAAATTTCATTCCAATCTATCCATTATTGAGACATTTCGCATAAAACCTCAAACGTCCACCACATGGTGGCACTAGAGGAAATGTCAGGGGATGTCCAAAGTCAGTCTACATGTCTACAAAATTTCATGGCAATACCTCCGATAGATGTTTCAGTCTGGACCAAAGTGGTGAACCAACCGAACGACATTGCCATCGCTCGAACTATGCCCCTAGCGTGGCTAAAAACAAACTACAAAATCTATATTATCAATGATAAGAAAAGACAAGACGACAGTTGATTGACCTGTAAAACATGTTATGCCAACAATCTTGCTCATGTGTGACTCATTGTCATTGGACACTGCCTGCATTTCCTATTGCCTGTGCACCTGCAGCTACACGCCGTACATTTTCAGAGCTTGGCTAACATCAGATGGTGGAAGATAAAATGAATGAGGGCTTTGAAGGCTGATATTTGGACACACTTCACTTAGAATTCCAAAGAGGGAGTCAGTGCGTTGTCATGTCGAAAGAGAGGCTGCATGGTTATACAATAGTTGGAAGAAAAACCTCAAGAGACACCTTAAAGCGCACCTGGACACAGAAATGGGGGTCATTTGAGGTGCTTTCCAAGCTATTTTAAGTTCAGATGAGGGCTACATTTTTGAATGCAGTCTGCCTGACTGCTTCACTTCTGTTTGGTTTTCACTACACATGTTGGATATCATTTTTTTTCTAGCTATGCCTCTGTAATTTTTGAAACCCTTTGTTAACCCAGAATAAACCAGCGCCCTAACGGGATACTCTCTTAAAGCTTGCCCAGGTGCTCCTCAGGTCAGCTGAAGTGCCACCCCATTGTGACATTAGCACAAAAATGAAACCTTAATGTAAACCTAAGCCTAACCCTGTGTACAACAGAAGTGTCCCTCTTTTTGACCTCTGGCCCTTAGATATTCTGTGCACACCACTGATGCTAATATCTGGCAGTAAACACACATTTTCTAAAAAGCTTCATTCACTGGTTCACACGTGTAAGCTGAGAAAAGACTGGAGGGGTAAATAAAACAAGCCAAAGCTACACTCTGTGTCTAGTTTCACCTCCAAAATAAATCTTTCAACCAATAACAAACATTCTCAGCGGTTAACTCAGGAACCACTGTCTGCCAATCTCATCTCGTTGAAACCATCATCTGCTGGTTATTGCCTATAAAGTTACATGGAAGGTAAAGCTGCTGTTCTCTTCTGAACTGAGAGAAAGTTGTAGTATTTGCACAGTTTCAGTCTTGAAGGTTTCAAAACATTCATTCTAATTTCTTTTAACTATAATAAAAAAGAAGTTAGCACATATCTATATGTCTATATCTCTTGAAATAATGTAAAAAAAACCCCACAAACCTGGAAAATGATCACCTAAATCTCAGGCAGTGCCATCATAAAGAAACCTAGAGTCCTATGTGGGATGGGGCACTGACATCAAAGCCTAATGTCATCTAGAAAGAACACTACAGAAGACTCCGATAAGTTACAAAGTCATACTAACAGCATGAAGGTGCATGGCTCAAAAGATGGCAATGCAAAGTCGGCTGGTCGGTCCATCCCTTTTGTCCAGACTGACGTATCTTATTATTGGATGGATTTTCATGAAATTTGGAACAGATATTCATGGTCCCCAGATGATGAATCCTTCTGACTTTGGTGATCCCTGACTTTTCAACAAGCCCCACCATGACATCAAAATGTTAATTTGTCCAATAATTAGTCCTATAATCACATACCTACAAAACTAATGGCATTCTCGTCTGTCTCAGCTGTAGTGTTAGTGTTGCTAACATACTAAACTAAGATGGTGAACAACGCACCGCTTTGCCTAAGTACAGCCTCACAGTTCCGCTAGCATGGCTGTAGACTCCTAGTCTTGTCTAATTTAACCTTTATTTCCACTAACATTAGAAATCTTGAAAGAGGTTGCACCTGTCTGTAACATCATACTGCACAAACATAATGGCTATAGACCTAACAACATACAATACATCTTTAAAAAAAAGATAAAGTAAAGAGTTAATCGAGAAAAAAAGAGATAGCTCATGTTGTTTGGTGCTAATTTTGATTTATGAGCTGGGCGTCTGTTTATTCCCACTGACATTGAAACAAAGCTTTTAGCATTACGTTTATTGTAACACTGGTATAAATCAACTATAATTTAGACAACTGAGTACCTGAAAAATATCATAAAGAAAAAACAATTTCAGCCAGTTTGACTTCAGGAATCCAATCCATGTGTTAAGAAGACAATGTCCTGAATGATTCACATAATGTATTTAACAAGCCTTTAAAACTGTTGGCTGTCACATCTTATCATATGCAATGGCTACAATCACCTTTCTTTTTTGGCTTTCTTCATTTCACCTTTCACTGTAATTGTCTCAAGCAATTGTTTCTCGACCACTATTATCTTAATGTTCCAGTCTATGACTAAAAGGATTTTTTTAAATGACTGGCATGCCTTTTCAAAGCATACACTGTGATGACTTTCTTGTACCGAATTTCTAGCTCTAGCTGTCATACATATTTCTAAAATGCTGATGTTTTAGGCTCTACTTTTTCTTAAACCAAGTTTCTTATACATATATATACACATACATCTTGGGTTGCAATTTTAGTTTTTATTGATATTAGAATTTATACAATATTAATTCAATTAATACCCAATCTACATATCCGTTAAAATTGTAATTAACCTATGTTACATGCAGTTTTCTTTGTTTTGTTGTATGTTCTGCTGCTGTTTTTTCCAGACTCTGCATGTAGAGTATGTTCTAAATTCTGAACTTTTCACTCGTGTAGTTTTACTGAATATGTTCTGGTGTTGTAATTTTCAATTGAGTGTCTATATATGTAATTCCACAGAAATTTCTCATTTCATCTAATCTACATTAATCTGGTGGTCAAATGTATAGATGTCAATAAAGTAATTTTAAAAAAGCTTAAAAAAGATAATCTGGTTCATTTGGAACTGATTTGGGTCTCCTCACAGTGAGAGAAGCTGATCTAAAAGTCAGCAGAATCTAAAACTGGACCAAAGGAAAATCTGATGACTCCCAGTGACCCACTGACCAGTGGTTTGTTTTGACTGCTCCCAGGTCAGGTTCTAGAAACCCTTTTAGCAGTGACTCTAAGAAATCCCTTACCACCTGGTCGAACAAAGGAGGGAACAGGGAAATTGAAGTGTCACAGCAGCAGACGTACAACAACAGATGCAGTATAGATAAATGAGAATACTATATACATTATAAACATGTATAAATACAAAATGGTGTATGAAAAAAAAAATCTATTAAGTGTATTGAAAAGGAAAAGACGTGAACAGAAAACCAGATGGACTTGCTGAATATAAAATAAAAAGAAACATTATTTGTTTCTTTTGCTGTCCACACTATGTGACAGGTACTGTAACATAACACACAATCCTTCTTATCTGGCTAGGGTCTGGTTGTTTACTCCAACTCCAACTAGGCAAAAATTGAGATTATCTCTAAAATAGGATTTAGCTCAAATTAGACAGGCTGGGATTACACACCCATCTACTTCTGTGTGTGCTCATGTGTGACTATGCCTGTGCGGCATGTATTATGTTTATCTTCATGGTACACCCACACTTTTTCCCTATTAGATGCTTCTTACCATCTGTCAAGGAAACAGAGCAACAGGAATTTGATTATTAAAGTGACAAAACATTTAATTAATCATTTCATTACCTGTGGCCTTTAATTATTCTGTCTGAACCACACAATACTTTCACAATATAGAATTGTAGTGATTGAACCTGTATATCAGACAGCCTTACATCCTACTGGATTGATTTCAGTCACCTTCTTGCATCCAAAGTCACCACATTCATTTACCACCGATGCTTCTTATCTCGTCAAATGTGTGTCTGTGTGTGTATCTGTGTCTGTGTGTGCATGCATGCATAATCATCTGTGTGTGTGTGTGTGTGTGTGTGTATTCTGATCTTTAACAGGGCTAAAGAAGCAGCGGGTCAAGTGGGAGTAGTCTGCTCACGTGTCAGGGATAACAGAGGCTGAGTTTGTGTGCATTAAGCTGTTAGTATAGACTAAGCTGTGGGACATCAGGTTATCCTACCTTCACGGCACCTCTGTGTTGAGCTATGGGTGGATGGAGGTGTATGGGCCAGGCTTACAGCCATACAGACAGACATTTTTTGCCTGTAATGCAGAAGTTCAGTGACCATTGTAATATCATTGATAGCTAGATAAATAGGTAGGCCTACATAGATTCTCTGCTGCCCTCACGTGACATATTCAGTTACTACACCTCAGAAATAACCACATAACCACCACCCTAACATTTTACGACAAAACACTTATCTTTATCGCATTTTCATACCATTTTAAGAAACCTCCTGTCACATTTTCATACTATTTTAAGAAACCTCCTGTAGTCAAAATCAAAGTCCTTGCCTGCTCTTTTAAAATGTTGACCTGTGTGTTGGCCTCTGGCTATAACCAAAGATACAGGAGTATCAAGATAGATCGCACCACATTACAACCCACAGGCATATATGGCTGGTGAGGGAGTGAACTGTCTCGTTGTGCTGTCACGCTATCTGGTTATAGTTTGCGGCGCCTACAATTAAAAGTAATGGATACATTAACGTGCATTACCTCAACATTAGTTATATAAGCTTCTGTTTCATTTAGTTAGATAAGAGGGTTTTTGCATCATCAGCTGTGTCATTATAAAGCATAACCGGGTTTACAACATCTATTATATAGTAAACCTGTTGCACAAACATTTTTCTGGAGATAAATAAAGTTCTAGCTTATCGTAATAGACATTATGTGCCACTTTGGATCGCCTATGTGAGAGTTGCACAGTCCTATTTTCATATCATAAACCGACGAACCATCAGGGCGGACCATCCGGTCCCATGGTGTAATGGTTAGCACTCTGGACTTTGAATCCAGCGATCCGAGTTCAAATCTCGGTGGGACCTCATCGTTTTCATAAATGTGAAATAATATACCGATATTATTTTATAAAGTTTGGCGTGTGTACGTGTACCGCAAAAGCTAATAAACAGCAGCGGTCCAATTTGTAACTACCACTAACTACACAGCAGTACTGCAGAGAATCAGACAATAGACTGCCTTGGACCTCTCTGCCGTAGGCCCAGCCCTTCCTCTCTGGTCCCATACCCTGTCTACAGTGCTCAGATCCTTTACCTAATTAGAGCAATATCTCCATTACCAGGAGGTCAAGTAAGTCAGTTAATATACTGTTAGGTTGTTTAAGCTTTAACAATCCATCACATTTTATAAGTTGTTCATATATTTTGTATGAAAATATATCTGCAAAATAACCAAGACTTAGCAAGACAATATTTCCCTCTGTAATAGTGGATTAGAAATATATAAAGCTGCAGCAGGAATACCTAATAAGTGCAGTGCAGTACTTTAACAAAGACATTCATCAGCCTGTGGCACAGATTAAATCATTTCACTCAGAAATACAACTCACACTGAATACCGGTTTATGTTCAAACTTTATTTCCACACGTAAATGGCAGTGTTAAAAATAGAACATAAAAATATGCTTGGATTGAACATTTCTTTTGATGTTTTATTGGAATGTTTCTCAAATTTCTTTGCAAATATGTCCATGAGAGCTGTTTCTCTACTGGGCAGCAGTGGCATAAGTGTACAGGGTGGGATCCCTTTGCAGAATGAGTTGAGAACCACCGCTCTTTAACAGAGCCTTCTCATACTCATCTGTTTTCTTGCCACAATAGTGTTTTATTCCCCATGCATCAGTGTACAATGCTGTATCCACACTGGAACATTTGTGTTCCCAGTACGTTGTGCATGGATGCATCCTGGAAGAACACCAACATGCATTTGCCACTAGCTCACTTTCAAACATAAAGGTGCTGGTACTGTTGCCTGCCATGTACATACAGTACAGTACATGTGTAATGGAAAAACTACTCAATGAAATCTCTGTGAAGTGGCAGTAAATTGTATTTGTGCATTTAAAAAAAGAAGCATAATGTAACAATAACACAAACCATTAGAAATAGTAAAACAGACAATTTTATCGGCCACAACAATGACACAGAATATTACAAAGCAATAGGAACACTATAATAATAAAGACATGACAAATCACTGAAATTGTCTCCTTCCCATGCTGACTGAAGTCGAGTTAATAATAGAAAAAACATTTATTCCTAACAATTTATACACTAACTTGGTTGTTGCATGTGGCACAGAAACATTTTAAAAGGGAATTCTAAAATGTGTAGCTCTGTCTCATCTTTGTTTTATATGCTAACTTATCAGTGTATTAAAGCTTCGTATCCCACTTCTTAAGATTCCCCATAATATTACAATTATATCAATATCATAATAGAAAGTGAAGATTGTAGGAAATTAATAATTCCCCCCACCAATTGTAACAAAGGGACTATTTGTGACTATTTCGGATGCCATAGTGTTTCTAAATCTATTGTATGTGTGCTATTTTTTTGCCCAAATCCCCCAACTCTGTGCTTTTAATGGAGTGAGTGAAGAGAGTGAGTGATATTCAGTAGGAGTGAAATTATTGCAGCACTCCACAGCTCCATTATCTCTGCACCAGTAACTCCCCTGTACTCAAAGCTCTACTCCCAGTTTGAATTAGGAGAGTTGTAACCCATAATGTTCAGCACATAATTTAGTTCCAGGGAGTAAATCAGTTCGAATCAGATGAGGCTAAAAATTAGCTACACACTACTCAAGCCGGGATGTTATACTATGGAGAGATTGCCACTTCTTATCTCCTAGTCAACTACATGAGCTGTATGAACCATGAAAGTCGGACACCCTGTCAACATAGTACATTCCATGTTCAAATGAGGTCTGTTCATTTGCCATAAAAGTAAATGAGTCATTTTAGCAAACTGAAGATTTGTGTAAGCATACATAGCGACCATCAATTTCAACAAATTTATTTTGCAGCAGTAATGTGGGGATAATGCGTTTCTTCTATTCAGTGCTCAAACTTAACATTTAAGAACTAGTTTTACCAACCACAATTGAAATATGACTTCTGTTTTCAACATTACAGCCCTACAGAAGCAAAGAGCAGAAACTACAAAAACAGTGAACTTGAGAGTTGGCTTGCAAACTGTGTAACTGATAGAAAGATTGTAATGCCTTAATTTCTTTTTAGCCTTTTAAGGCTTTGTTTTACACCCTCAAAAATCATTGCCATAGAACCTGTAATACCTAAAACACTGCTTTTGGATAATCTTCACAATATGCAGGCGTAGCAAATGTGCTACCAACAAAATGTGTTCTTTTTTGTTAGCTTCCTTTCCCATTTTAACTAGTTTGTTAAAGAAAATAAGCTTTATTAGGATTATTTACAGTGCATAGTTCATAGACATTAAATGTATCTGTTTTACTAGGTGTCTGTCTGTCTGTCCACCTACTCTATATATTGATATTGAAACTAATATAATGAATTAATTTACAATTGAATACATTTAAACATGTAATCTAAAGGTAACTGAACCACACTCAATCATATGAACTCCACTAGAGACAGAAGCTGAGATGACAGCTATTGCTACTCTGCTAAGCTGGGTACCGTTAGCACGACTTTAGCTGGGTTAACCTTATCATTGGTTCTCCATCATGACTGGATTTTACTACTGTCATTTAGTTATATGGAATAATAAACTGAATAACCAATTACAGATAACAGCTGGCAAAAACCAGTAAATACATTTAGTTTTAGCTTTAGCTGAGGCTAGCTGTGGTTATTTCACCATCTAGCTTTAACCTGATATAGCTCTCTTGCTTTAGCTAATGTGTTGGCTGTCTTTTTGTGACAGGTACTGTAGTGCAATACGTGTGACGTGGCTTCTAGAAAAGAGCGCACACATACAAAAACAGAAAGCAGTTACTACAGTTTGGGTTTTAACTCAGTTTTTCAGTTATACCCTGTTTTAACAGAAATTACACATTCCTATATAGTATTATCCATTTTTATATGGTAAAACAGATGTCAAAAAGTCAGATTCTGGTGTTTGACCAAATGTGTAGTTACAGTGTTTTGCCTTTGTATGGCAGATTAGTCCAAAATGCTCTACAAAATGAAGTAGTGTATGTTTAAAACTTTAAGCCCTCTGGCCATCGTACACTTCCTCTGACTGAGAGATGTTACATGTCATCAGCAAGTCAAAATCTGAAACATAATTGTGTCGCTTTTGTTGTTTCATCCTGTTAACACAATAATTCTCTCAGTGTGGTGTGGGGGTTGTAATTTCTGAAAAACACCGTAAATGGGGATGCTGGCTTTCCACAGGCCAGTGACGATTATATATCTTTCTTAAATAAAAGCATGTAAAAGAACACATAGATCACATCAGTGGCCTATGACATTCGTTGGTCACAGTGGTGCATGGGTAAAGCATTCAGGAGCTTCATAAGGCAACAGATTACAAAAACACACAGCTCTGCATTTGTGGCAGCAAAATGGCAGGTTTGGGATTTCACCTTTCTCCATTGTAACATGAAATACATTATAAAAACTAGGAAAATAATAACTCAAATACACAAGAGGACTTAAATGTAACACATGTACACTAAAAACATTACTATACTAGGATTACAGGATGACACCACGGTATAAATGATTCTTTTCTCATCAGTTCATACAAGTCCAAAAACTGGAGCTGTTACTGTAAAAATGTGTGTGAACATTACATGCTTTTTCAGATATTTTGTACATACACTGCCCTCAGTTAACCTTTATTTTGAAAATTCCCCTCTAACCTCTCTGTCTCCTGTCTTTCTACATGTAAGTGAGTGTGTGTTTGTTTGGCACCTCAGCCATCCCCTCTGTTCTCCCTCTTGTCAGATGTCAGTTGTCTCCAACTTGTTGAGCGTGTCCACCTCCCCATTGCTGCATGTCTGGCTGTTCTTCTGCTGCCCGTTGGCTTTCTGCTGCATGGTGGACAAGAAGTAGCTGTTTTCGTTTTGTTCAGAAGGCACGGGAGGCTGCTCCAAGTTGATGGTGGCGCGGCTGGTTTCGGTAATGGAGGAGTTGTTGTGGTAGTTAAAGTGGTTCTTGGTGATAGATGTTTCTCCCCAGCCGGTTTTACCCCAGGCAGACTTCCACTGAGCCCACTTCCTCCGCAGCGCTGTCTGGGCCTGGACATCAACAATCATAGTCAAGCGACAATTCAAAGTTAAGTTACAAAAATCTCAATATTTTATTTATTTTCTAAATAAATCTCATTATATTTTTGCTCTAGTTTTAGAATTTAACTACATTATCTGGGTCATAACAACTGATCTAGTCTCTGACTTCAGGTAGTAGCCTAGAGTATCTTTGACACATTAAAATACGATACCTCAGCATTGCAGAAACAGAATATAATTGCCACCAGGAGTCCCTGCAAAGTAATAGGACATATTAAATAGGAAATATTAATACAGAAACAGATGTCAGTGAGATTATCCTGTAAAAAATGTAAATGAATCAGCAAAATCACTTTTATTTTTAAAAGATGGACCAAATGAGGAATGGTTTCTTTTGCTGTGAATCTGAAACTGGCTATCACAAGAAAGCAATTTTACTAACATTAACACAAGGAGGAGCTGAATGTCCAGTTTCCAAAAGCAACAGGCCAAAGAGCACTTGTTTATTCAAATTCAAGTTCGCAGAGTGGCTCTGTCATGCTTTGCAGTGTAGTAGAAATTGTTGAAAGTGCTCTTTAGTTTATGTTGTTGCTTAGTGAAAATGGAAGGAGTTTAATGGTATGTTATACCATAAAAAGCCTTCATGCCAAACACCAGCTGTAAAAAAAAACAACAGAAAAGGTAACATCTCATAAATCGAGAGGAAATACTTGCAGATTATTAGTGTAAAATTCGTTATAGTTTACTTCACAATTGGAGTTTGTTTAATACACTCATCATGCATGATTTGAATGAGTCTCTGTGGTGAGTAACAACATCAGCATTTTGTTCAAACTTTAGTGTGGCAGTTTATTGTTGACTGTACCTGGAAGTGGCTGAAGATATTTATAAAGAAATCATAGATGGCCCGGCTGATGCGTCCCTCTGGCCTACAGGGGAAAAGGATGAACTGCACGCCCAGCAGAGGGATGAGGATGAGGGTTGCTCTCACCGCCTTCATGTAGGCTGTGGACTCAGTGCAGTGGGTCTCTTTCAGCTTGGTGATCAGGACTCGGACGATGTTCAGGAGAAAGAAAAAGTTCACCTAGATGGATTGATGGTGGGTGGACGGACAGATGGATGGGTGGATGAAATGATAGACAGAGATAGAAATCTGTTAATGTTACTGATATACCGTATTTGACTTGACTAAACTTGAAGGGATGGCACATCTTTGTATTATCTAAAGAATTACAATGACTTGCCTGAGGGTGGCACTATAACGACACCTCCAAAATAAAAGAGTTCATGGAAGTTAGTCTCCCATAACCTCTTCCTGTTACTCTGTGTGGCATTTACATGGAGAACACACAATATCATTTTGATGAGTTTTTGTATGAATTTCCATGCCAAAAGCATAACCTCACAAGTTCCATTTGAAGGCAGCGTACTATATTTTGAAAAATTGAACAATGATGTATGTTGCCCCAGTGAACTACCATTCCACAGTTACTAAATCAAATAAAAGCACCACAAATAATGGTCAAAATGTGTGATGAAGTGATTTCATTAATATGAGTACTGTTTGGTAATTGTGTTTCTGCTGAATAGCCCTGCCAATAAAGGCAGTAAATTAGAAACTGCCACCAGTGTGTTTGAATTGACTGTGTATTTGCATCTATACCACAGTGTTCATTTGCATTATGAGTTTCAGCCAAAAGTAAAATCTATGGCTGGTAATTTCAAAGTGATAGTGATATAAGGGAATGCCTCATATAATATACTTTTATTAATTACTCACAAGCAGTGCCGCCTGAATGGGCCCATGAATGATATAGAGCAGGTGTGTGTGCGAGCTGATCCAACACCTGAAACAAACACAGAGAGCAAGAAAAAGGTGAGCTCCGGTGAGCTTTCACATGCAAAGTTACATAAAAAGCCTGGGGGCTTAATTAAAGCCTAAATCATTCATCATTAGTACTAGACTCAGAAAACAAAGGGCTCACGCAAATACCACTTGATGAGGCAAATCAATGTCTTTCAATTCCTCTCAGCCTTAAAGTGATCAAACAGAGTAGAGAAAGGGTCACAGGAAGGAGAGAGAGGGAGAAACCCCGGCCTGAAGTTATGTTACAGTAGACAGCAAACTGTAACATCCCTAGTCTTGATGTGGACTTGAGCTTCACAATAGAAGAACAGTAAACATACTACATCTTACTTGTCGTTAAAGAAGAGGCCGCGAGCTACAGCATACGTGATGGCAGGAATGATGGGAAAACCTTTGCCAAAGAGAGAGAAACACAGACAGAAATATCAGACTGACATCCTGACTCTCTACAGAGGCTTCTGCAGTACCAAAATCCAACAACCAGCACCTCTAAACCGCACGTCATATGATGTTGTTTAATCCATACAAAAACCTAAGGCTGCAGTCAAATAGTTAAAAAAAATTATATCCTGTCTTTTCTTAAATACTTTTCCTTGAAGATGTGAAGGAGAATTCATAAGGAAAAGACAACCGCAGTGCTAAGAGAATCCCACTGCACTTACACTAGGCTACATAACGACAGTGGATGTTATTGACGTGGGTCTGCCGTGGTCGCTTTAAACGTTCCTGCCGCAAGGAATTGTGGGACGGCATTACCTCCTTTCCTTTGGTAAAGGATGGTGCAGTGTGGCCTATGCTAAAGGAGATCAGAAAGGAACCATCGAATCACCTTTCCTTAGCATTTAGAGAATTCGACCAGCTCTTCTCATGGCTGCCACTGAGATACTTCGGGCTTATTTCACCCAGTTAGGAACCTTCCTGCGCAAAAGAGACCCAATCTACAGTAGCCTAAGTGTAAAAACCACAATTCGTGGTTTTACGGTGGTTATGTATTGTTGATTTTAAACTTCAATTTTTGTGCGGATTAAACAAACGTGATATAACATTTACAGCGCTAAGCTAAGCTAAGCTACGCTTAAACGGCTGCTGGCAGTGGCTTCATATTGCTCGTACAGACATGAGATGGGTATAGATCTTCTCATCTAACTCTCGGCAAGAAAGCAAATAAGCATATTTCCCAAAAATGTTATACTATTCCTTTAAGTAAGCAACATTAAGTAACTTGCTCGACTCAAGTGGCTATATACATTTTCAGTTAAAGAAAGCTTAAGTCAGAAAGCTTTCAGCTACTGTACCAGCAGCAACAGTAGTGATTGATTTAAAAGTAAAGGTGACACAGGACATGTGCCTCCTCATTACAGGCAGGCTATAAAAAGAGACAAATGAAGATAAAAAAAAATCCATTACTAACACATAAGAGCTGAATGCCTGGAGGCGAGTTGAAATGAAAAGCTCACTTATCTAAGCACAGGTACATCCAGGTTTCAAGGTAACGTTTTTTCTATTGAATTATGGTGGAAAATGTATGTTCTCAGTGCAACAAACGTGTTCAAGATGAAAACATAGTCACAAATTGCAGATGCTCTCTTATATTCAGGTGTACTGAACTAAGTGAATGATTTAGCACTTAAATTCGAAAACTGTGTCTGCTGGGGATAATGCAGAGTGCTCGTAAGGTATTTTGAGGTATTGCAAGTGCATTATTAGTTATATGTGAGTGAATGACAAAATGCAAGCGTAAAACAATTGTATTAATGCAATTTCTTCATATTTGTCTGATGATTACATTGTAAGACAAGTTACAATATAATCATCTATGTAATCTGCTGGTAGCATCCTCATGCACTATGATACTTAAATGTTGTATCTGTTTGACATGGACATGACCACAAGATGAAAGCGGCTTGCACTGAAACACAAAAGGAAACAGTTTGGAAATGGCAGTGAAACATCAAGTCCTCCCGACTCACCCCATCCCACGACGTAGTACCAGAAGAGTTGCTGTTCCCCGACAAATACGGCCACTATGATGAGCGTGTGGAGGTAGATACCTTCACACAGCATCCAGAAGTAGTTGGAAGTAGACGTATACTGAGTCAGCACAGCCAGGACCTTACAGCTCACCTGACAGACAGGAAATGGTAAGACTTCACTTCTTGGTGTCATGGTGAATTAGAAGCAGATTTTAACCCATAATTCTTAGGATTATAATGCCTAATGAGCACACCATTAGGTTTTTTAACATGGGGAAATTAGGCAAGTGAACTGAAATTCATTAGTGTAATGAGATGAAATATAAATGAAAGATAGATTCAGTGGCTCACGGGATTGCTGGCATTTATGTCTTGGTTATTGGCCACAGTGAGCGAGAGCCACATTATAGTAACAATGGAGTTCAAGATGAAGGAGAGGAACATGTTCTTGTGGAGGGAGATTCTCTGGCAGCTAAGACTCCTGCAAGAGAGAAATGGGTAGAGAGGGAAGGGAAGGTATATTAGTTAAGGTTTCTTTGGATTTTTAAAGGCGTAAGCAAACACTTTTGGACTGAAATTGCCATAGCTGAGAGTCTGTGACAGAATTCAATATCAATTCAGATTTGACCATACCATTTTCTTGCCAAAAAAATCCCCAGATTTTAAACTATTAACTTTTCCCCCACAATTACTATTCATTAGAGTTTTCACAAAATGAAAACGCATTTGACACATTTGGATTATGTGACACTGACTGACTAAAACTAACACTTGTAGAGCATAGTACACCTTATATTTATATTATATATTATATAATGGGAATTACTAGTTGTGATTAAGTTGTAAACATCAATATTGTTTCCATATACTGGTCTACATACAAGCAGCTAATACCAGGGTTCTAAGTCATCATGCACACACTGAAACAGGAAAAAAAAAGTAAGAGAAGTACATGAAGACGAAGTGTCCATAGACATTAGAAAACACATGACTCACTTGAAGTAGGAGAAGATGATCAGACAGATGATCAGGGAAACAATAGACAGGCCATGGCCCACCATGGCCAGGTAGTAGAGACTGATGGCAAACTGCAGGGACAAAAAAAGGTTTATTCATTTACTGAATATAAATAAATTCACCACTTAATAAGGATGGCTATATTTTAAGTTCAAGAGGTAAACCAGCACAGTAAAACAGTGTAGTGCAGTTTGCATCGATACAGTGTGTTATCAGAAGCACAGTCGCCTCTGTGCAGCATGGAAGAAAGAAAATGAAACATCTGTAGAGAATATGAGCCTCTTGGGAAAATTCAGAAAAGAAAGTGTTTCCTGAATGGCCGTGGATTTAGATGCATTGAAAAAAAGAATCAAATTGTGGTAAAAAAAATAGTCATGGCAATTAGTTTTACAAGTTTTCCTGCGATGCTATCAGTAAGTTTGCATCTCCAAATTTGAACATTTATAACTACCTTATATAATAAAATAAAATAATGGCAAACAAACAATAAGTGCCTATAAACATAAAATAGTTAAGTAGCAGCAGTATTTGGAACATTGCACTTATTGCACCTTGTTTCATAAAGACACACTGACACCACCCAGCTACAGGGGGCGAATCAGGGCGTGTGAATTTTGATGGTTTGGAGATTTTAAAGAAATCCGATTCCAGTCACTGAATTGTGACTTCAGCTACAGTAACATTCCAGATGTTTGGATCTGGATCTTCGTCCTACAGGAGATTCTGCCTCTTCTC
This sequence comes from Maccullochella peelii, assembly GCA_002120245.1. NCBI lineage: Eukaryota > Metazoa > Chordata > Actinopteri > Centrarchiformes > Percichthyidae > Maccullochella > Maccullochella peelii. Next base: position 100,631 of record LKNJ01001940.1, read on the forward strand.
TCTCTCTGTCTGTGTTGTGTGCATGTTGTCCTCAAGGCTCAAGGTTAATTTATTTATCATTATACAGCACAGGGTTGAACAACAAAATGCACGCTTTAGTCCCTTCATGCATCCCTTCATACTACCCCCCCCCCCCCNAAAAAAAAAACCAACTATTTTTTATGTTGAGGATGAATTGAGGAGTCTCACAGCCTGAGAAAAGAAGTTGCCATGGTGGAAAGGGGGTCGTGTGGCTCAGGTCCTATCTGTTTGGCAACACCTGAAGTTGCTCGACATCCTCCCAGACCCATATTTCATATCTATCTATAATTTTGTCATCCTGATTGTCCATCCTTTCATTTTACTATGTTGGTCTGTTCTGTACACGTGACATCTAATGCATGTGTGTCTGTCCTGGTAGAGGGATACCTCCTCTGCTGCTCTTCCTGAGGTTTCTACCATTGTTTTCCCAGTTAAAAGGGTTTTTTGGGGGGAGTTTTTCCTTATCCGAATCGAAGTTCTAAAGTTGTGATTTGTGATATTGGGCTGTATAAACAAAATTGACTGAGCATGGTGGACGCAGCTTGTTAGCTGTAGTTTACAGTCTCCCGTGGTCATGGCAGTTCAGAACACATGAGTCAGAGAGTTGTTTCCTGTTGTTGGTTCAGATTGGATTTCCACATCATGCCAAAAAAGGTGCACTGTTGCATTGTTATATTTCTTCCTTTCACAATAGTGCAAATCGACCAATGTTGTAAAAATGAGCCATTCATCCAGGAACATTAAGCAAAAGAGGCTGCACTTAACTGTACTGGAAGACATTATTTAAAGTCTCATGCATCAGTCCACTTCAAAGAGGTTTAAGAGCCTTGTTCTTTGGTTATATTCTGATGAATGGCATATCTCTAATTTCGTCAAAGGAGCCAAACTAAATGTGTTTTCAACATTTGAAATCATCTCACAGACAGTAGTTTCACTGCATTGTGTTTTACCTTAAGTTTGCGTACGGTGTGGGCCTGACACTCGGTGTAGTTAGTCCAGACTCTGTTGCTCTCTGGGTGGTGGAACCACTGGCCATCAGGATTGCACACTTTAGTAACCTTCTCTGGTGAAGACAACATTACAATTTACACAAACATTCAAAATTTTTTGTTTGATTTAGGTGTCTTCAGGTGCCAGACAGACAATGAAAAACTCTGTGCATATGCTTCTGTGTTAGTGCATTGGTGTATCTGTGAATTTTTGCAATTATTCAAAATTAAACAAAAAATAAAAAAACAACCAATAAACAGATAACCAGTGAAAATGTTACAGGAGTAGTCAAGACACTTTAGGCTTATACAGTTAAAAAATGACTTGTTAAAGTAAAAGTACATATCAATACAAATAAAAGAAAAATACACACAAAATAAACAGTTGCGCTTGCATATATATATATATATATATATATATATATATTTATAGAGTGTGTGTGTGTGTGAGTTTGTGTTAAGGCCTCACCAGCGGGGTCAAAATCGTGAAAGTATTCAGGACACATCTGCATGACCGTCCCCGGAGCGGTATCCCCCCAGCACAGCCAGCCGTCCCACGTACGGTTACAGTAAGGGCCTACAGAGGGCAGTATGAACATGACATTGAACTTGCAGAAAAAGAGCACTCTGTAACCTTCTTCCAACTCCAGTTTCAAAGTGATGTATGCACAAGTGAGGCACCTAATCCCGCCATGCTTCAAAAGACCTTCTTCGCAGTAAATTGTTTGTTTATTGTACAGTGTCTTGATCTGTGGTGCTTAAGTGCTCATTTTATATATCGTACTGTATGTTCTGTACAGTCTTGCATTGTTTGAGTTTTTATAGCTGGTGCGGTTTGCCTGTTCAGCCATTGAGGCTACAGTATCCCTGCTCATGCTAACCACCCAGTTCTTCTTCTTCTTCGATTTAAATCAAATAAAGCATAAAAGGCATCACTTAGGATTACTCCAAGGAATTTTTGTTTAGAAAAGTAAAAGTAAAAGCTGGTTCCTATATTATATCAAATATGAAATGTTTCTCAATAATAGTGTCTTATACACATGACTATCTCTATTTATACCTACTTTAAATTATTATTGATTTGAAATTATTAGTGGCAGCACTTTTAATTTAAACACATTTAATGAGAAATTTTGAGGGATAGAGTGCTGTCTGAAGTGAGAAGGTGTGTGAAATAACCATAAATGACAGATTCATATTCTTTTATTATTCAACTTCTTCTCTTTCTGTGCTCTTTTACTAAAGATGAGGATATTCTGGATCAAGTTACTTTGAGCAACATATCCAGACTCATTTTCAGCTTGTCTTAGTAAACCTTTAAGACCACTAAAGTACAAGATTATACCATAGTATTTCATTCATGTATTGTACATTAATCAGGCAAAGAAATAATAGGTTTGGATTACATTTTCAACAAACATTTGAAAAACAACCGAGCCGAGAAGTCTACTGTAATGTATTATCACTCAACACATAAACTGCAACAGCTGTGTAATGAGTCTGTGCTGGCAGGGGCTTACATGTCAACAGAGAATCATAAAGGTAGGGAACCTTTTACATTTTTAATAAACTCCCTTGCAGGATGAATCATAGAAATGATCTATTCAACATAAATGGTGTGTTACACTTATATAGACTAACTGTCTAACTGCAGCTGGCCCACACAAAGCTTGTCAACAATGGACGGAAACCTGACGGTACGGGGTTGTACTGTGGCATGTTGGGAAATGGAGCACAAAATAACATTTCAAAGGGGGTGAAGTACTGAGCGGGAATAAGAGGCACTGGGAAAGAGACAAAGGGCAAGTTTCCTTTCTTTCAGACTCACTTCCTCTCTCTCTCTTTTCATGTGTGCACACACTGGAAACTGTTAATAGGTAGGACATCCAGCAATGCATATATCTACATTTGCATGTTAAAAAAAGTTATCACGTGCTATATTTAATAAGCTGAATAGTATTTTTTCATCAAACATCTAGACATTTAGGCTATGTACTGACCTGTTAATGTTCTGTTAGTTAGAAATTTAATTAACAGAACATTATACTGAGCAGAGGAGCAATTTCAAATAAATGTGTGAAATTAGTCAGTAACCTAAAATTAGCTAATTCAGCTGCTTACACATCTGCAGTGCAATATAAACCTAACAGTAAGAGGTGATTATTAGAGATCATTAAGCAATTAAGCCATTTTTTCAGCCAGTTATATACAAGAAACTGAGCTACTGAAATCCACGAGCAGCCTTATATTTTCAGAACAGTTGATTAGCTGAGAAAGGTAACTTCTTTAAAGCCCCCATGTGTAGGATTTGAAAATGTGTCACTTTGGTGACTCCCATAAATAAAAATTAATTTATGTTAAAAAAAACTATTCCGAAATTGAATTACACTTTCGTCAACGAATAACAACGAGACAAAAATGTTAGGGAGGGACGAGTTCGGAAGAGATCCAATCAGAAATAATCTCTTTGTGTTGTAGGGAGTTTATATGCACACAATTGGATAGTGATCTACCCAGGAAGTCAACTAGCATGCACTTGCTGCATGTCTCATAAACTGTACAGAAATGTCAACATTTGCGAAATGTAAAATGTATAAATGTTTTTTTTTCAAACTAATGTTTTACCAGTTTTTGCTAAATTTGAAATACAAGACAAGCAATACAAATTATGACTAATTATTTTGACTATGACTAAACTAAATCAAAATTTGCTGGTTCCAACCCCACACAGATCTGGACATTTGGACATTGAGATGGGCTGAAAGCACCACATACACTGCACCAATTTTCACCAGGAATGTCTCATTTTTGAATAACAAATGCCGTCAGAATGATTTGAAAGATTCTATAGTCACATTAACAGCGCTAAAGATTAAGCTTTAAGGCGCGGCCTTTGTAGACCGTGAAGGCTGAACTGAGCGATGTTAAATGAGGCCGTCTGGTCTACGGAGGAGTTTCTATTTGTGTCACCAGCATCCTGAAGCGTCCTTGAGATAGGTTGGGCCGCAAAGGATCCAGCCGTTGGACCCTTCAAATTTGGGTAAAGAAGGCCGCATTTCTGGGCCACATTTGAAGGAGCCTTTGAAATGGAACGGCCTTGTCGCGCCGTTGTGATGCATTTAGTCTTCAAATGCAGCCTTCGAAGGATGCGGGCCCTGAATTGAGTTTAAGAGTGCAAATAATGCTTTGAGCTAAATGCTAACATCGGCATGCTAACGTCGGCATGCTAACGTCGGCTTGCTAACATTTATGGTGCGTTCCCACCAAAAGTGAATAGAATTTTTCTTGCGGTGAGATTACATACAAAGACGCAAATTCACATTTGGCGTCCTTTTGATGCCGATTGCAACTATTATTTATTGCAATTAATTCACAGCAAAATCTGTCTATTTTTGGTTTATACCGCTGTAGTAGTGAATCCTGGCACCGATCAAACTGGGCACTGGTCAGCCTCAAGTAGAGCTGAAGAAGCGGCAGAAGTTCCAGTTCCTCGAGAAGGTGGTGAAATTCACAGAGCTGTGTGCGCCTCTGGATGATGTTATGAACCTAGAAGGGTGAATATTCATGTGTTGTGTTTATTTGTTCACAAATGATCCTGCGGTCAAAGCTTCGTTTTTGGTGGGAACACAGCATTAGAAGGCGTTACTTTTTTTTCCCACCTGTTTTGCGGCAAGTCCCGCCCTACTGTGCTGTGATGTAGTACTAGTACTTGATACTTCGACGCGTCCTTGTGATTGGATGCTAGCTCCACCAGTTTTTCTGTTGAAAGTCCCACTAGCAACACTAGTGACACTACTGACGTTGACGATAATGTAATAATAATACAAATATAAATATATTTTAAATCCTTATATACAGTATTATATATTATTATTATTATTTCCTTCAATTTAACGCTAAACAATTTAACTCCTCGCTCAAATAACATTTGAGCCATCCTCTGGGGACCATGAATGTCTGTATAAAATTTAATTAATAACCCATCCAATAGTCATTGAGGTAATTCAGTCTGGACCAAAGTGGTGGACCGACCGGCCAACAGACTGACATTGCCGTTCATAAACCAACGGTGCTAGTGTTGCTAAACATTCTACACATAGTGGTTTTAGGTTGACCTTTAATGAGATTAATTAATTATTGTAGTGAGCAGTATCTTACTGATGCAGTAAAAGCATTTATTAATTCTTCGGAAAAATAGTTTGCCTCATGAGGATCATTGACTGAAAGTCTTCGTTGTGAATCCCAGCATGACAGTAGAGCTAAAATAGGAGCCCATGGAGTTAATGGCAAGGCTATCTAAGCACAATGAAAATGGATTCATTTTAAAAGGATATCCTGTAATTCAATTTTTTACTTGTAATATAAGTGATTCAATTTGAAGAGGGAGCAATTTCGTTAAAACTATTTCAGCACTGCAACTTAGATGCCAAATGTGATTAACATATCTGCCATCCGCCAGAAACAAAATGTGTTAAGGAGATGTAAGTTCCAGCTGGACGGCTGGTATCAGATGAACTGTCAATTAATAGAACAATAGGTACATTCTTATCACCTTCTTCTGTACGTGATGGATCATGGATTATCTTCAGGTAGCACTCAAACTGAGCAGCCAGGATCTGGTGTCGGGAATTTCCCAGCACGGTGGATATGTCGCTGAAATTCTCCTGCTGCTCCTCCACTGCCTTCTCAACAGCCACCATGGACCCCACATCCTCAGCCTGGGAAACCTGGGTAAAAATTCATATACTGTATACTCAAATATCACTTTACATTACATTAGAAACTACTACCAACAGTTCCCTGGGGAAAATGGTGCCATTAGCATTGCAAATTGTAATGGGAAAATCAAAAAAAAGAATAATGTATAACTAAGAACAGAGCAAATGGGATGTTATGAACACATGTAACTGATAAACACTTGGATATATCAGATAAAAATGCATGACTAAAATATAATGCAACGGTGGGAAAGTACTGGAGTATGGAAAGAAGTAATACTGTATGTGGAAACCTACTTAGTGTACACATTCAGGGTGTCAAATGTATGTGTGTTCAGTAATTAGCTACATAGAATGAAAAGAAGAGGGCTATGCAGCTATACACACAAACACACACACATGATCACACTCACCTCTGTGCCCAGTGCCAGTGCAACTATCAGTGAGAGTGTTAGGGTCCTCCACATGTTTCTAAAAGGGAAACAAGGACAATGCAATTGTTAGACATGTATACGCCACATTACCAAGTAACCATATGTTATTATATTATTAGAACTTTTTAAATATCAAACAAAAATAAGAATTTGAGAGAGAATAAAACTCACTGAAGCAAACAAAATGTAATCTCAAAAGAACTTGCAATTTACAAACAAATTATTTGTGTAATGGTGTAAACTATTGGTCTTTTACTGTTTTGAACATATGTCCAGCTCCCTCTTTTTCTCTTTGGCTGATCAGACTTTTTCCTTCACTGTCTCTTTGCGGTTACGCTGCAGGTCTCTTGTTTGCGCTGCCTGACTTTTTGTTTGCAGTTCTGACACAAAGCTCTCGCGTGGGCGGGTTTTTTCAAGGGTGCGTGCCTATTAGCTAATGAGTTTTTGAGTGACAGCTCAGTGCCCCAGACGTTGTTCAGGGCAGCAAGCGCGAGTTTCGGTTTTGATGGACAGCGGCTCTGGGCATTCACTACCCACCAGCTAACTTTACTGGACTCCTAAACGATTAATAAAGTGTAAGTATTGATCATATATGTTGTCTGTGCTGTATTAGACTTTTTTTTTGTTGTGTGTAAAGCTAAGCTTTGCTATGTTACGTTAGCTTTTACCTAATTAACGTTACCTAACTTGCTATCTTTCACGATTGCTAGCTAAGTAAGGTTAGCCTAACTGTTAGTGTACTGTGTGTGTGTGTGTGTGTGTGTGTGTGTGTGTGTGTGTGTGTGGTGTAAGTGTGCTTTAGCAAATCACATACACTCTTATTTACTTAATTTTGTATTACTGTGCTTGGTTCACAGTTCATGCTTAGACAGTCACTATTCTTTGTTCTTCCACCTACATTTTGCACTGCTATGCTTCTGTTTAACCTATCAATGCCTACTATTTCCAGTACTACGGTACTACTACTACAGTATTAGTTCTGCAGCTACTACTACTCCTATTACTGTTACTAGTACAGCACTACTGCTGCTACTACTACTACTGCTACTCAAAACATTTGAAGCCTTTCTAATAAATTCATCTTTTAGCTTTTAATACTGAAGCATGCACACAAATTACTTAAGAAAATATAACCTTTTCCAGTTGATGATAGTAACTGAGCAGGATCTTTAATTAAGAATAATTTTGCAGACTCAAAATAGATGCTGCAAAGTAATATCACGTCTTTGTCTGGTTTTGTCCAATTGTATTTAGCTATTGCTATTGGTCTAACTTAACCTTACTGTCTTTCAGCCAATGGAGCATCTTTTCCAGGATCCCTGCACTGATGCTGACCCAGAGGATGGAGTGGTGGTGTCAGAGATCCCTTGCCCCACCAGAATCTTGCTGTCATCAGAAGCTCTATATTCAGACACCTGATCTTGTGCAAATACTGTGTTCTTGTAGCTGAAATCCACAACAGTCCCAAATTTTGCCATTTTGTCCCTCCCTTGGGCGGCATGTTTTTGTCTCTGGCCACAAATAAGGCATATCAATCATTGTTACTCATCTGTCATAAGGAGCAGTCAAGAGTATTCCATTCCTATGATTTTACAAAATAACATTACATAAAACTACATGTTAACACTTTTCTACTGTAATACTGATGTGTTTTGCATTTTCTGTTCAGTTGTTTGCATCATGGGAAAGTTATGCAGCTGTAACCTCATCCCACATCGTTTAATTTTACATTAAAATTAAGAGGATATGTGTAAGTTACTCGACAAGTACTATATTGGCGACGGCCATGTTCATAACATGCTTCATGAGCGACCACAGCAACAATACTTCCTGTTTCTTCACAATAACAGCCCCCACTTCCTCCACACAATAACATGCAAGCTCTTATACAGGCAGTTATTTGGCCAACTGACCATAATGCAACCAGTATGAAAACATAAGCATAAGTTTTAACATTGCACAACAAAACAATTCAAAGTTAGGAATTGTTTTCTTACGCCTTAACATTACACTAGCAAACACCACATAATGAAAACATTTTAGGTAGTGCTAATACCTTTAAAGATTTTTTTTGATCATAAGTGGATAACAAATTGAATGGTTGGCATCCGTTCCACACACGTGTGATCGAAGTGGACAGTGATCTTGTGATTGAGCAGCTCCGTCACTGACTGTGGGCAGCACACACACATGCATAAACCCATACACATACATGCCACACGCCACACATTCCCGTACTTCCCTGCTAAGTAGGTAAAAACTTCTCTGTGTCAGTAGCATGACCAAGGGTGCACACTTGGTAGTGCTATTTACAGCTCCGCATATACACAAACGAGGCACCCCAGCGTAATAGTCACCGTTGTTGTCGGGGTGTGTTGCGGGTCCCCCCCCCCACAAAATGTGGGAGGGGGAGAACTACTGGCCATGATAAGAGACTTTTTGTCAGCACAGCAACGGAGAGAGGAGGGCCTGTTGGCAGAGATCCGAGGCCTGAGGGCCTCCCTTCCAGCGCTGGTCCAGTTGTCGGCCAGGTGACCAGGTCACCCAGCTACGGCAAAATATTACTCAAGTCCCTCCTGCTCTAAACCTGCCAGGGGCTGCTGCAACTCCAAGCACAGTGACAGCAAGCAGTCCCAGACTTGAACTGCCCACGCCAGCACCCCACCGGGATGCACCATCAGAGGGATCCTCTTTCCAGTATCAAGACTCAAGCAGCAGGCCTGACCAGTCAAGACCAGAGTGGAGGAGCTATTCTGAGCCAAAAAAGATGGGTGAGGACATTGAAAATTATCTGTTACATTTTGAGCGTATTGCCAAAACGTGGAAATGGCCAGAGAGTGAGTGGGCATGCAGGCAGACTCGTTCCACTGCTGTCTGGACAGGCATTGGAGGCCTACACGGCGATGGACGAGGAAGAGCCCACTGCTATACAGACCTGAAAGCTGCACTGCTGACCAAGTTCGACATCTCCCCAGAGACGTACCGGCAGCAGTTCCGAGCAACGGCAATACCGCCGGGCGAGAACCCCAACGAGACTTACCACCGGCTTAAGGGCCTCTACCGGCGCTGGATTCGGCCAGAGCAGCACACCAAGGAGGAGATTGGTGAGGCCATTATTTTGGAGCAGCTACTTCATGTGCTTCCTTTTGAGGTGAGGACCTGGGTGAAGGAGCATGAGCCAGTGGGGGGACTTGCGGCTGCCAAGCTGGCACTACAGTACGTCAACGCTCGAAGAGGAGGACCCGCCACACGTTCCACAGGCGCAGCACATCGACCAATACTCCAACCACCCCAGCCAAGGCCTGCAAGGAGAGAGAGTAGCCAGGTAACAGCAGCACTGCCCCAAACCAACGAGCATACGGTAAGGACCTTGTTTGTTTTTATTGCCAGCAGCCAGGCCACAAAGCTTCTGTGTATCCCATACACAAAGCCAAGGTCACAGGTGCGTGCTACGCACCATTTACGAGGTCCATCATCCGGAAAAGAAGAAAGCAAAACAGACCTACCATGTAAACTTATTGAAAGAGTGGAAGCAGCAGCCGGTCCAGGCTCCAGGGAAGGCCCTGCTGGTGAGAAAGGTGGACATACAAGAGGAAGTGGAGACGGGGCTGGACCTCTTGACTGTGACAAATACGCCTGTGCTGGCACACCTTGCACCGGAGCAGGCTGTGCAGGTCCTCCAGGTCCTCAATGAGGCTCCTTCCCTCTTTGCTGCCAACCCGGGGAAAACCACCCTGGTTGAGGTCATTCGCTTAAAAGATGGAAGACCAATCCACCAACATCCCTACCGGATCCCTCAACATCTGGTAGAAAAACTGCGGCAGGAGGTGGACGAGATGTTGAAGTTGGGGGTGATTGAGCCTTCCAACACTTGTGCAGTCCGGTGGTCATTGTCTTCAAAAAGGATGGGTCTCTCCAGATATGCATTGACTTCAGGAAGCTCAATGCCGTTTCGGAGTTTGACGCCTACCCCATGCCAAGAATTGATGACTTGCTGGAGAGGATCGGTGCCGCCAAATACATCACCACCCTGGATCTGTGCAAGGGATACTGGCAGGTGCCACTGGAGGAGTCGTGTCGGCCATACACGGCCTTTCGAACACCAGCTGGACTTTTCCCGTGATGCCCTTCGGGCTGCATGGAGCACCAGCCACCTTCCAGAGACTAATGGACAGGGTCCTCCAAGGGTGTGACAACTGTAGCGCCGAGTACCTTGATGACGTGGTGATCTTCAGCAGCACATGGGAGGAGCATGTCAAACACCTATCACTGGTTCTGGGACGGATCCAGAAGGTGGGGTTGACACTCAACCCCTCCAAATGTGAGTGGGCACGGCAGGAGACCCGGTACCTGGGTTACCAGCTGGGAGGAGGAGAGGTGCGTCCACAAGTGGATAAGGTGGAAGCTATCCGGAACTGCCCTCGACCTCGCACCAAGAAGGAGGTACGGTCCTTTCTGTGGTTGGCTGGCTGGTACAGAGGGTTCGTGCCCCAGTTTGCAACTGTAACCCAGGTTAAATAATTATGCATATTGAATTTAACCTGAACATAAAATGTGTTGCACAGAAGTCTGTTCAAATTACTATACAGAATACAGAAGTCAGTATTAAAAAGAATAAGAGATAAAGATATGACAGATGAACATTTTGGGAAAATAAACAATTTAATCTGAAAAAGATTTTTTTTAAAAAATGTATTTCCCTTTATCAGTGTTTAATTCCGGTGGTTTCATACAATTTTCCTGTGTGAACTTAAGAGACTAGCTCAGCCAGCCAATCAGGTGTCAGTTTCCCATCTGGTGACCTGACAAAACCCGCGCACAAAAGGTTTCACTTCCTTTTTGAGCTACAGCAAGGAAGAGAGCAGCCACTGTGACGAACGATAGCCACTAACTTTGAAAAGAAACAATATATAAGTTGAATTAAGTTGGCTAAGGCAGCTCTGTATTAACCCCTGGAACATTACCTGCGTGAGTGTGACTAGAGGGTCCAGTCGTCGCTGGTTGCCGAGGAATATCTGCATTGGTGAGACGTTTTCCGACGGCTGAAACACTAGCTAATGCTAACAAAAGCAATGGCAAACACCATTCACTTATGCTAAAAGTGTTAGCTATGCTATTTTGAAGTGGAAATACAATTTTGTGCAATGCAAATTATAAATTTAGTCAATGTATTTCATCCTTGTACATCGGTTATACACTGAATGTTTAACTGTGTAGTTTTAAGCACACTAAATGATACGTTTAATTGTTAAACTGTTTTGTGCATGTGACCGTAGTCCGCCATTGCATGGGTATAAAGCACACATTCGATGTTAGTGTAGCTATGTTATGCCAGTTAACATGTGAAGGAAGGAATATTTTAGTATTCTTTTAAACTTTGAGTTAGAGATTATTTAGTAACCACAATTCCCTGAAATTTGAGACTATGTTCTTGTTGATAATGGGATTTTACATTACCAATGTTTCACTAGTCTTAATTGTTTATTCTTTAGGCAACATAGAGTACAATGAGAGAATTTGACAAGAGATGTATATGTATTCTGGCTTTTAAGTTACGGCCCACTATTCCAGATTGAAAGCTTGAATGTGAGTTCTGACCTTGCCCATTAAAGGTCAGGTTTTTTGGACCCACCTGGAGATTTGTATCTGGATACTGTTGGATGTTTGATGGCGAGCTACAACTCAACGGAGAGGAACTAGAAACTCCATTGCATGCAGAAGATTGAAACCAGACTTCAAGGATTTTGTCCCGACACACATCCAACGCGTTCTAAAGTGCGGTAGGACGAATAATTGCCACCCCTACAGTGGTACGAACAGGACTATCCGTTAGTCTTGGATGATTGTGAGTAGTGTCTAACACAAGAACTGAGGGACATTGGATCTAATTGAATTTTGAATTCAGAGACTGATTATATTGTTTTTGTTTTCATTACCCGGGTAACAGTTGTCTTGTATGTGTATTTTTATTTTTCTATTCAATTGCTCACAGCTTTTCATTAAAGAGGTAGCAATACACAAAAGGAAATATTGTGTCAGTCGATTCTGGTGCATTGTTTGGTTCACTTGGCTGCGTAGGCGATCCTGGAAACTTCTGATTTTTCCGGCCCTAGTATCACACTTAGTGTATTCTCTACAACCTTTCATATATATAGTATACCTTTCAGTAAAAGGGTTACATAACCATTGCAGCCCCTCTCACCACACTGACCAGAAAGGACCAAAGGAACCCAGTAACCTGGTCAGACGACTGTGGCACAGCCTTCATTACCTTAAAGGCCTGCCTATGTTCTTCCCCTGTCCTCAAGAGTCCAGACTTTAACCGGAAATTTCTAGTACAGGTGGACGCCTCCGCAGTCGGCCTTGGAGCGGTCCTGGCCCAGGGAGACTCTAGGGAGGAACATCCAATCCTGTACCTGAGCCGCAAGCTGCAGCCACGGGAGACCAGGTATTCCACGGTGGAAAAAGAGGGCCTGGCCATTAAGTGGGCACTGGATAGCCTGCAGTACTACTTGCTTGGGTGGGAGTTTGATCTAGAAACTGACTACCGAGCTCTCACCTGGATCAACTCCACGAAGGACCACAACAGCCGCCTTACCCGATGGTACCTCTCCCTCCAGCCTTTCCGGTTCGCCATTCGACACCGACCACGCAAGGCCAATGTGGTAGCGGATTACCTTTCGAGGTTGCCGCACATCGCCAACCTCCGGGAGGAGGGGGATAGTGTGATGGAGCGGCTCCGTCACTGACTGTGGGCAGCACACACACATGCATACACCCATACACATACATGCCACACATTCCCGTACTTCCCTGCTAAGTAGGTAAAAACTTCTGTGTCAGTAGCACGACCAAGGGTGCACACTTGGTAGTGCTATTTACAGCTCCGCATATACACAAACGAGGCACCCCAGCGTAATAGTCACTCACCGTTGTTGTTGGGGTGTGTTGTGGGGGGGGGCACCCTCCAGAGAGAAGGGAGGAACCTTCCGACACGAACTAGAACGTTCATGTCGATGAGAGTGGTCGGGAAAACGGGGGCAGACCATTTCCCTCTGTTAAATACTATGTTGTGGCGCGCTTTCACAATCACGTGAACAGCATCATTATACTTTTGTGTGTAATGTTGTTTTGTTTTGGGAAATAAATTGTTCTTTTGACCAATAGTTTACACGATTACACAAATAATTTGTTTGCAAGTTGTAAGTTTTACTTTTTATGACATTTTGTTTGCTTCAGTGAGTTTTATTCTCTCTCAAGTTCTTATTTTTGTTTGATATTTTAAAAGTTTTGATTTTATTGACACAAATCAGATTCCATAGCCAACTTGCTCACAATGACAACACTAACATGCTGGTGCTAAGCAGGTATAACTACCATGTTCATCATCTCAGTTTAGTGCGTTGGCATGCTAACATTTGCTAACTTGTGCTAAACATAAAGTACAGCAGAAGAATGCCATTCATTTTGCAAGTATTTGGTCATAAACCAAAGAAAATCTGACCTGCTGGTGCGACTAGAGGTAAATTCAGGAGATCAACAAGTCATTAGGATACGTCACCTGGGAACAATTAATGTATTAAATTTTGTGCCAATCCACCAAGTAGACGTTTAACAGGATAAGTGACATTGTCATACCTTGAGTTACGCTGCTAGTGTGGCCAAAAATAGAGCAAGACATAGTACAAAGACAAAATTTGTACACAGTTGACCACCTGTTGTGGTTATGGTAAAGTTTGAGACCCAACTGTAAAGACTCTTTTATCTCTGTAACTAACATCACACACAGTTCAACGGGGGAACATTAATTAACTTAATATATTCAAAGTGGAAGTCCATGACCTAATGTTTCTATTTGAGAGTCCTCACAATGAAGAAATGTACAAACGCCTGTTGTCATTTAAATTTAAATAGTTTGTGTGAGTGCATGGTCTTACCCGCGTGCTTATGTGTGTTTATTAACAGTACGTGTATTTTCTCATCTGTCAGGGCAGGAAGTTCATGTCCCACCAGTCATTCCTCTCTACTCTCCACTCAGGGTCGCAGAAACAGATGTGTTTATTATTATTTTGGGGCAAAAGGGCAGCAAGTTCCCTTTAGTGTTTCCTCTTTAATGAGCCAAATGCGTGAAAGAAATACTCAGCGTAAGGAGGCATAAGAGAGTGAGGTGACAATGGTAGAGTCTCTAAAAACCAATACATGCTACAAAAAGCTGGGTTTTTTTGGTGGGAAAACATGATGGGCTTTATTTACCCATGAGGGAGGAAACTGACTACAATGTGTTTCAATATTTGGACCTCATGGCCACCAAACAATAATCTTCAAAATTAGTTAAGAGCAGACAAGTAATTTCTCTAAAAATTACAGTTCTATCTATCCAAAGACACCAAACATAACTGAATCACAGAAATAAAACGTTGAGAAAGTGCACACATAAAAAATTTTTTATGGGTTTGAATATCATGGTTTGATAGTGTCAAACTGCAGGAAATGGTTTTTTTTAATTATCTAGATTACAGAAATGTAAGTGGAATATTGGAAACATGTAAGCGATTAAAGCCCAGGTATGCAGCCAGTTTGAATGTAAAAAGCAGTTATAGGTCAAATTCAAGCCAAGAAGTTCTTCTTTGAGGCCAGAGTAATGAAAACATTTTGACAGTTGAGAGTGTGGGAAATAGAGATGGAGGAATAAAGGAGAAAGAAATTAGGGAAATGTGCATCAGGGGTGAGAGGGTTTTTGGGAATCCGTTCTTTGAATAGTATCGAAAAACCATTCTTCATCCTTTGTTTGAACTTGCTTTTTTATTTCTTTCTACCTCTACTCACACAGAGCAAGACATGCAGAGCATGAGAGTGTCATGATTGTTGACGAGCATACAAAGGGGAAAACGAGACATAACCCAGATTTTACTGGAACAGAGCATTTTAATAAATTATGTTGCAGTGAGCATTTAATGCATAATGTTCAGTGATTTTGAGTAATGTCTCATACCCAAAGGGAGTAAGCTCTTTTGACTCAGCCCGAGACGCAAAGGTCATTGTTGAAGAATTTAATATTTATGTGTAGCTAACCTTTCAGTAATTGTTTGCAGTGACTCGTGTTTTGATGCTGCAAAGGTGCAGAATGCTGCACAAATGAGAAGGTCAGTATTTCATTTGTGTGTGTCAGGCTGCAGCTCCTGACGTGTCTAGCCTAACATTAGCTTGGCAAAACTGGAAGCAGGAGGAAACTGCTAGCCTAGTTCTGCCAAAGATACATTCAACAACTATAACCCTGTCTTATTTACAAGTTGTCTGTGGATATTTAACACGAAATAGAAAAGAAGACGTGGCTAAACAAGCAGCTAGCTTATGTACAGGATCAATTTACTGACCAATAATGGCTGGGCCTGCAAAGTCTTGTCCTGTCCTGCAAAGTTGCTTGCTTTGCACATTTTCATAACTGATCAAACCCAAGGCAGGTGAGTAGTTTGCTAGCTAACATGATAAAACATGTAACAACATTAAGGATGGCTCTATTCCATTTAGGTGTCTCCATAATCCCTGACGGTGAGCAAGAATGCACTAGGGCCCTGAAACTGACACACCAATATAGATAAAGGTCCGTATTAATTAGTGCTGTGCTTTTCCTGCCATTACATGTGAAAATGTCAGCCGTGAACAAAGTCTGTTGAACTCACAAATATTAAATTGATAGTTATTAGTCTAAGCAAAAAGGTGAATTTCCTGAAATGTTGGCGCGGCTGCACAATCTTCAATGGAAAGTGGCTAAAGCCTGCTCTAAAGTGCTACATGATGCTAATTTGCATATGTGTGACATAATTATGCCAAGACTGGCATATTAAGATAGAAAGGAATTTTCTCAAAGGAGACTGAAAATAATGCAAATTATATGTTGATTTCATTGGTTAATACATGATCTGATTGGCTACCAGGTGACTCCTAACATACATCCAATCTTATTAAGTAACAGGGAAGCCTGTATTACCTTACATCTCTCCCTATTATGCTGCCAATTCACTCATTCTGGGAAATATGCTTATTCGTTTTCTGGCAGAGAGTTAGATGAGAGGATCAATACCACTCTCATGTCTGACTGTTGAATATAAACCTACAGCCAGCAGCTGGTTAGCTTAGCTTAACACAAAGACAGACAAAGAAGCAGGGTGAAACAGCTGGCCTGCCTCAGTTTGACGACAACAAAATCTGCATAACAGCACCTCTAAAGCTTTAATTAACATGTGTATCTTGTTTGTTTAATCTATAGAGAAACTATATAACCCCCCGCAAAAAGGCCAAATTGTCAATTTTACACTTCAGCTTTTGTGCGGAATTTGTTTTATCTTTGGACTGAGCCAGGCCAGCTCTTTCCTCTTATTTCCAATCTTTGTACAAAGCTAAGATAACCGGCTGCTGGCTGCAGCTTCATATTTAACGGTCAGACATGAGAGTGGTATCGTATCTGCTCATCTAACTCTCTACCAAAAAGCAAATAAGTGTATTTCCCCAAATATTCCAAAACACTGTTTTGTGCTGCAGCTTCCTCCGCCGCCCCAAAAAAGCTTTGGGTATTGTTGACTCTGCTAAGATATAATATTCGTGTATGTTTATAGCTTTCTCTGAATTCTGTATAACCCAGTTTGAGTGTTTATGCTGGGAATTAGTTTCTTCAAGAGCTCTCTCAAAGAGCACAGCCTCCTCTGGCAAATCTAACTGCGTAACCATTTACAATTGACCATAGTGGGAGGGAAACTCTAATGCCCAAATTTCTTTTTTTAAAGTCACTGACAGAGGTAATAAAGTGACCTGTGTCTGTGTCAGAGACCCAGCAAGTTGTTGTTACACTTTCTGATCACTGATAGATGTGATAGATTACTTAATGCCCCTTGGCATTAAAAAAACCTTTACTTCAAGGAAAGTGTCAAGAGTAGACATTATAGATACTGCCTTTATATGTCTCCCTCTTTCCACGCCTTCTTTCCCTCTCTCTCTGCATACAATGCTCTCAACCTACCTCCTAAACCCACTGAACCAGAAGTCCCTTTTCCCACCAGATAGTTTGTACAGTCTGTCGTTTCAACTTTATACGATGGTAAGCCACACCAGCACATTAATCATTCTCGTAAGAGAGTGAGGTGACAATGGCAGAGTCTCTAAAAACCAATACATGCTACAAAAAGTGTCTCTTTTGGTGGGAAAACATGAGGGAGGAAACTGACTACAACATGTTTCAATGTTTGGACCTCAGGGCCAGCATGACAGAACATAATATCTTCAGCTGTTCTGTAATTTGGTTGTAAATGCAATGAATGCAGTAAATGAAAAATGTCAGATGCTCATTTCAGGTGTTAATGAAATGCAGAATTGTGCTGCATGTGCTACTGTGCCTTTTGTTTGACCATGACAGAGAGATGACTGTCTATGCTGGCTTTGGAGATGAAGGCAGAGGAGCCAATCAGCTTCAAATGTAGTAAACCCGGCCTTGTCTTTGGAATTGGTTCCAAATGATGAGCGCTGTTCTGAAAAGCTGAATTTGTCTCCACAGCAGTATTTATTTGAACCTCTTTCATCCCCATGGATTATTTTCAATGATTTCAGATGTATGTTGTGCAGACATTGTGTTCAATATTTAAACCAAACAGTAGGCAGCCAGTTTGAATGTTAAAAGCAGTTACAGGTGAAATTCATGCCAAGAAGCTAATGTGCTAATTTGCATATGTGCTGTGGCAAACCAGGGGAAACAGCCAGGCCAATCCAGCACAGGAGGCAGGTCCCCAAGCTTAGGTTGTGGGAGGTGATAGAGGGAGTGTTTTACCCCCCTCTGGGCACGTGGAATTGGTCACACCTGCAAGCCATCAGGGGAGGCAGCTACTCACCAAGCTGCCAGGCAACATAAGAAGCAGTTTGGCCAAAGGAGTGAGGAGGAGACAGTGCTGAGGTTTTTCACCCAGAGGCTGGCAAAAAGAGTATCAGCCCAGGAAAAAAAACCAACCTGATATTCCTTACTGGAGGGGGACCAGAGGAGTCCAAACAAGCATAAATACAAAGACTCACCGCTCTCTCTGCTTTGTTCCACAGGACAGTGGGACAACCTCGTGTTGCAAAAGGCCACAGAGACAAAGACCCCGGATGGGAAGAATCTTCAGTTAAAGTTTGACCCCCCCTCCCCTGAATTCTTTATTAAGACACTTTATGTTTATGTCTCTGAGTCTCCTATTTTCTCAGAGAAGACCATGAAAATAATAGAAGTTATATGCTAATTTAATTGGCTTATACATGAGCTGATTGGCTACCAGGTGACTCTTAATTTGCATCCAATCATATTCAACAGGGCTGCCTTTATTGTTGTTTTTCTTCTCCCTGCCTTGTGTGATGAAGCTTTTGATCTCATCTTCAAATTGTTTCCCTCCAGTGAAAGACAACACAGCCATACACTTTGGCAGCCTTCTGTAATAAGAGTTTCAAGACCTTTTTATTTATGCAGGTAGGACCTAAAATAATCCAAAAGATGTGTTTTTTTTTTGTTTGTTTTTTTTTGACGTGTCCCCATCTTACTGTGATCTTTCCCCTTGTACTGCAGTTTGAGTTTCTGTAGGTGACAACCATACACCGTCACACCCACAAACTGAGATTTTTAATTACTATTCCATTCAGAGAACCACACAATGAATGCCTTTCTGTTCTGTACACAGTTGCCTATAATACCTTGGCAGTGCTTGCTGTATGACATTATCACCAAGCAACACTGCATGCAATCTATCTGTGACCGGTAGCCAAGTAATTTGGTTTGTCTTCGTTTTCTGGGAACAATACAAACTGAAAGGTTGTTGCATTTGTCACTTCCTTTGTCCCCGTCTTTTTGTCCCTCATTTTCTCCAGGGTCATCACCTCTAATTATTAAGTGAAGGGATCAAGAATATCAGACATAAATGAAATACTATGTATTTAATTAATAGCAATAGCTTATGGGAAGGTGCAGAAACACTCAATATAAAATAAAAACGTCTACTGCCTTAAACAGTAACAAATATTGATCTTTAAATGTCAATAAAATAAAGCCCACTTTATACAGACTCTATTCACATATTTGTGCATTTTGATTTGGAGGGCGCTGTGTGTGACAGTGTGTGTTCAATCTGTGTCTAAACTCCCTTTTCTTCTCTATTGAGATGTGTGTCTGTGTTTTCATCATTCTCTGGATAAACTACTTTTCTGAGTTTAAACTCAAACACACACACACACACACACACAATGTCTCTTGTTTTCGTCTCAACCTGCCTCTGTCTCATCTGTCACTGCTGTCTGCCAACATTTATCTCAGCCAGTCACTCGGTCATCTTAACTCTGCCTTTCATTTGATTTCGTGTCCTGTTGGTCAGCTCAACTCTGGAAAGTGAAGAACACATAGACACCAAATTTACCCACATATCAATGACCTTTAAAGGGGAACTTCACCGATGATGTTAGATCAAAGTCTGTTTACAGGTCTTGGGGAGTACTATTGCATATGTGAAAAAAGTTGTATAAAGCCCTTTGTGGCTCCAGAGGGAGCTGCATGAAGTCTATGGAGCCAGGACAGTGACTTTAATATTTGGCATTGAAAATAAAATTTGGTTTTAAAAACAAAACCTGTACTGAAAAAGGAAACATTGGCATTGAAACATTTGTATTGGAAAAAGTTGTATTGGCCCTGAAAAAAGTTTCACATTAGGCAACATAGGCATTAAAAAAATGTTTCATTTTAAATTGATATTTTTTGCATTCTGTGTTTTTCAGTGACAATGTTCAGATTTTTTCTTCATACCACTCTTTTTCAGTGACAGTATTTTTTTACACGGTCAGGTTTTTTTTACGCTGCTAATAATGGCCGGGGGTGTGGTTGCCACAAACAAATAAAGGTCAGGGGGAAAAAGGCCGCATATTTAGGGCGATGGCTTTCATGAGAAGCAGACTTACTTGCTGTTCAAGAGTTCCTGGTGAACTCGTGGAGGCCATCGCCGTAGGTTTGCGGTGATGCCAGAGGCTTTAAGAGGACGACTGGTTCAGGACAAGTGATGTTCTCTCCTTAGTATGCACATTATATGTTAATCACGATCTCCTTGCCCCTCCCCTCAAACCCCTCCTCTCTGAAACTGAAAACTACTGACATCAAAGAAAAACTGACAGCATAAAAAAACCCTGACAGCGTTTAAAAAACTCACTGAAAAAAGAGTGGCATGAAGAAAAAATCTGAACATTGTCATTGAAAAACACATAAGAATGCAAAAAATATCAATTAAAAAAAAAAAATGTAATGCCTATGTTTTATTTTTCAGTTAAACTTTTTTCAGGGCCAATACAACTTTTTCCAATAAAAATGTTTCAATGCCAATGTTTCCTTTTTCAGTTCAGGTTTTGTTTTCAAAGCCAAACTTTATTTTCGATGCCAAATATTAAAGTCACTGTCCTGGCTCCATAGAAGTCAGCCTCTGGTTGTGCTGCATCAATTTAGATAAAACATTTAAACTGTCCATCATGAGTCCAACAATGTTATAGAATGCTAAATGTGTTGCTTCTGTCTTTCTCCTGCGGCCTACAGAATACTCACTTGTAAAAGTTAAAATACCAGCTGATGTGGCCAGGGTTACTCTAAAGGATAAGTCTGGGGATATTCAATATTTTTCTTAATATCAATAAATCCCATGAAAAGACAACAAAAAAACAATGGATTGATCCTACTAACAAGTATTGTCTGTGTATGCAAAGCCTGGTATAGCTTATTCTACTGTGCCATAGAACTCCATTATTGTCCAAAAACTATTAGAGAAACATCAGTGAGCCACATGTTGCACTGGGTAACATGTTCCTTCATTATAATGAACATGGGCATTGTAGTTTATTTTGAGTCAATCCCACATACACCATCCTGCTGACGTAAATACTCAGAAAAGCACCATATCAGCGACTGAAAATAGTCCCCAACAAATACGCTATTTACTCCTGTTTGAGTGACTTTTGATTAAAAAGTACAGAGCTCCACTGTTTTAGGAAATTACTGAGCCTTTTTAAAAATAATTAAATTATATATTTATGACTTATTTTTGAAGAATTTACGTCTTCAGTAGGAATGACTGGGCTCA
The DNA here is from genome assembly GCA_002120245.1 of Maccullochella peelii. Lineage (NCBI taxonomy): Eukaryota > Metazoa > Chordata > Actinopteri > Centrarchiformes > Percichthyidae > Maccullochella > Maccullochella peelii. The sequence goes on from LKNJ01001940.1 coordinate 121,912, forward strand.
GACAAGGTAGGGAAGACCTTGTAGGTTTTGGTCTTTTCATGGGATTTGTTGACAATAAGAAAAAAATAGAATGTATTTTGCAACAGGGAAAGTAGGCTTTCTATTTTTCTCTTGCATTATATTTTCAGCCATATTCAGTTGCACAGATATTGTAAAAGTTCTCTCAATTTCTCACTGTAAATTATCATAGTGTCTTCTTAAGTATAAATAGCACCACAGCCACTGATCTACATGTAAAGCATGGGTAATTGTGTGTGTCTATGTTAGTTGATAAATCTCCCCTGTGTATTCCTTTAAAAGGAGTTGTGATTTCTCTCTCCAGTATCATGTTTAGATGGTCTGAGAGCAGTCATTGTCAAACTGGAATGCATGGTTTGCTTGTCTGGTAACAGCTGTAGAAACAACACTGAGCCATGAGTACACCATGTGTAGGAGACTTAAACTCCTAATAACAAATGAGAACACAGAAGAAAGTCATAAGCTACTGGCAGCTTCAATTATAAAAATATGAACAAGCTACTGCCAGGTGCTGAAATCAGCTGCTGAGGTTTTAGGAGGACTGAAAGAGCTTCAGCAGTGTCTCTTGGCAACCGAAGTGCTCAAGGTAAGTGATGTTTTTTAATGAATGTGTCTTTTGTATGCAGAAATTGCACACCTAGCAACATACGCACACCAATCCCAGTGATGAAACAGTCCAATTAGTTTTGGAAGCAGACACAAATGTACTAAAAATGCTGCCGAGCTGTGTACAAACATTAAAACAGCTTCCTATGAATGTGCACAGTATATCAGTGCATCCTGACTGGTTTGATGGGATCAAGGAGGGACATGCAAAGAATATAAAGGCTTGTGTTTGAGCCTCAGGTTCCTTTACTTTATATTTAGAAGCGTTCCAGAGAAGACAACCCTCAACTGAGGAAATGAAACACACACATCAGTATCCACCTGAATGAATTTTCTATTTAAGTTCCCTTAGCGTATATTTATGTAATCTTTGAATCCTGGTATTTTTGATCCCAAATCTTTTAGAGAATGGCTTGCACTCCGCATCCTTAAACCTCACTGTGAGAGTCATACCGCTCTCTTGGGGTCATGGGATGATGGGAAATCCAAATATTGTTGTCTTGCACCACCAGATTTAGGTTTATTGACCCTCGCACACAGTGAAATGGACTGCAGATGCTGCTGTGATGTAAAACAGGATTTTGTCCCGACCCTAGAGGTCATTATTGCCTGAGGTAAAGTATGAGCAGAGTGAATTCAAAATTCAACACTAAAAATAAACTATTAATGCACGTGTTGCCATTAGAGTAATGGGAATGAATGTAAATGTACATTTGCCTAAACAAATGCAGTAATTGGATGCAATTGCTTTCGGGCAAGTATTACACACTGGACTAAAAGCTTAAATGAAAAAACAAACAGTGTGGCATAAAATTATAAATTATGTTCCTTTTAAGATAACTAAAACAAATGGAACAATCACAGAGTGTTTGTGCTACAGATGGGAGTGTTGGACAGATAAAATACCAGACACACAACACCATACCAGAGGGAACAGATATACACAATGCACAACCAAATACTCCAGACTGAGTCTATTTGAAACTGCTCATGGTGATGCAGTGAAAGGACTGGAAAATTATAACCTCATGGCAGTTATTAACATATGGTAAACAGCTATTGCTGTGAGGACAAAACGTTTTTTAGACCCTCTACAGACCCAATACCACAAACTAGGGCTGCAACCAACAGTTATAAACACTTATACATATTAATATATATTCACATTTGTCTTGTGTCTGTGTGCATCTGCTCACACATTATTCCTACTCTACTCCTACTCTATCTGTATTCCAGCAGGGGGGTCCAGAGAACCACAGAGATGCAACACAAACCCCAGGAGTGTATGTGTATGTATATGTGAGGGAAGGCTAAGGAAGGATGGAGGTTGAGGAGGATGCCATTATCTTCCTCTGTCATCCTGCAACCACTTCCTCCCTTCTCTCCGCTTCTAAAAAGCACCACAGGTTAAAAATAAGCCATTGTTACACATGCACAAAGGGACGGGACACAGCTAACATCCCTACAGCCTTTTAATATGAAAACACAAAGTCTCTGTTAGACATTGAACGGTGAGGAATTTGATAATGACAGAATTAAGTCAAAAATCTATTATTTTCATTATCAGTTATTTCCTCCATTAATCGATTAAGCGTTTGGTCTATAAAATGTCAACAAATTGTCACAAATAAGCAGTAACACAGAGAGCGCTTGAGAGTAAAAGTTCAAACCCAGCCTTAATGTCTCACCTCCACACACCTGGCCAATCATTGTGTAAAGAAGGCATGACTGTGGCTGTACTGGAAAATTACAAAAATTGTTGGACGCAGCACCACCAATTCCAATGTCAGAAACACGGCATTAGATGCTCTTGTTTTACCCATATTGAGGCCTTTAGCAAATAATTTCTTATTTGCGCACCCAGCCGACACAGAGCAGCATTCATTTGGAGTCATGTTTCTGGCCACATTATGAACATAAGTTCAATAATTAGTTTCCTTTTAGGTCTGGTGTGGTCTCCACCAACTCCTAACTCCTAGTTTGCTTAGCTAGATTTTTGACTTTCTTCACCAGGTTTTCGCTAAAATCAGCTGCTACACATACATTAATTGTGCCGCAAAACCAAAACAATTACCTAAAGGGGGTTAAAAAGTACCTCAGACCTTCAGAGTTGGGTAATCAGTTTCTGTAGGTTCCTCACTAGGGTCAACACATTTCTCATATATACACATTCGTAATTGATTCAATGTTAATTTTGAAAATATGGAATAATGCATCTTTAAAGGCAGCTACTTTGAAATGTAATACACATGAAAAAAGTATGTAGCACAATGAGAGCCAAAAACCAGTCAACACACAAGATCTTGTTATGCAATGACCACAAGGAGGTTCAATAACAGGCCAAACAGGGTTCTTGAATAAGAAGGGATGCACTGTGCCTTCAAAGAACAAATATCTTGGATGCAGTTTCCCAGTTAAACTTTAAAGAGGCGTACCTGTCTGGAACATGAGCTGATCTGCACACGATAGTGTTACGTTTTTGCATGTCCCTCATTTGGTTTGGGGATTCTGTACCCCTATGAATAAGCATACATCTTCTGCCCTCAGTGTTAAAGTCCAGCGTTTCTGGCCTTAAGTTGTTTGGAATGTGGGATCTAAACACTTTCTGATCCTGCAAATCACTTACGAGAGCCAGCACACCAGCAGCACCAGGATTTACAGTAACTGAGCTGTCCATGTATGATTGATTACAGACTTGGTTATTTTCCCATAGCTGGACCCAAAAATAGCTCCTTCAGCTTGGAGCCATCCCATGCAGTCTGTTTTTGTATTTTTGGTCCCTGGGGCTATAAAAGCAGCACAGGCAGTGCAGAACAGAGAATAGAGGCATTGCTCCCTAGACACAATAGTCAAACCATGATCACCGCCACATCTGCTTAACTCCTCGATCCAACCAAATACAAGCTCTCCCACCAGACAGCTGACTGCTGATGCTCGTAGGCTACAGTGAGAGAGAAGAAGATCAGCACCAATATAACAGTAACTATGCCAGCCTTAGCAGTCTCCCCCTTCTATCAGTCAGTGTGGGAGCCAGCACACCCTGACACAGTTCTCAGATATGGTTAGCCTGACACCACGTTCACCACTAAAGCATCTACTCTGATTCTTTTTCATCCCATTTCTCATTTCATCTCACTGAGATCTTTCCTTAGTTTCCCCCTGAGAATAAGCTAATTATGTTTTGCTCTGTCTTTATCTCGCTTTCTCACAAAAAACCTCACATATCACTGTGAAAAATGGGATGCAATTCAAAATGTTCATCAAGAAGGTGGTTCCCTTTGTTAAAGCAGTCTTGAATCCCTTAAAGGAGCAACAAGTAAGATTTTCTATAGCTTTATAGCTTAAAATCAACATAATAGAGTGCTGCAGGAACAAGTTCTAAAACCCTGAAATGAGTCAGCATGCACTTCTGGTTCCCTCGTCTGGAAGTCAGTGGGTTTCTTAAATGGGTTTTTGGTTCGATGCCTGAAATAAGGTCTGTGGTTAACACAAGCTTAAGAGATTTTCACGTTTTGTTCTATGACATAAAATACATCAGTAAATGCCCCACTCGTGAATTTTGAGGCTTTTGTAGAAATCAAATTACAAGTTGGAAGCTAAGCGGTGGTGACGTTGAAGTCAAGTGGCCGTGGTGTAGTTAGTTTATATCCTAACGTTAGCTTTTTACTTCTGGCACTTGCATTTACGCTTCAAAAATCATAAAAGTGTTGTTCACTTGTGGAGATTATCTTGCTGAACAAAACGTGTAAGTATCATAACTTTAATTTTCTGCAATTATCCAAAATCCAATGGAAAAATCCCGTTGGCTTTTTGTCAAGGGAACCAGGGCGATGCTAACTTCAGGGTTGGACTATAAAAATACCTCATCCCTGCAGCACGCTATAGAGGGAGTTGGTATTGTTCATGAGTATTAATGACACAAGCATGTGATTTAAATCCTCAATTTCAATTATTGGAGTTCCAGTGGAGTACTTTCACTCCCTAACGTGCAAAATGATAGGAAATTTCTGGCACTCTAACTCCTGTACCCCCCATTAGTATGCAACCCTGACGTGTCAGTTATCTCCCACTGAGTCTAAAATAAGCACGTTTGTTGTGTTATGAAGGGGAAGGGGGTGGGGGTGACTGGAGAGCGAGGTGGGGGTTGGGAACAACAAAGTAGCAGCCAAAACACCTATTAATACACTGATAGCTGCCTGTCAAGAGCAGGCTGTTCCAGTCAAAGACAAGCTGGGACACTGGTGGGGAGTGGGTGAAAGTTTCCCACGGGCAGATGCACGGGCAGACTGTAGAGTCCAGGAATCATTGTGAAGTATTCAAAAGTCAAGTAAGGAGCTGGTCTGAGATCAATGTTTTGGGTGTGACGATTAGAACTTGGCAACACTAGGCGGAAGGGGTAAAGGGTGTTCCTGATGACACTCCAGTGAAATGGAACCAATTATAGATAAAAACACACAAAGCACATATGGAAATAGTCTCTGGTGGTGGAATAAAAGCTACCTTGCAAATTTTGCAGAGGCAAGTATGAGGCTGAGGATGGTATTAGAATAATATTTGTGAGCATCACTCTATTACGCAGAGTGACAACTAAAGAATAAGAAGTATACATATAAACAGTATATAGGTCTCCTTTTTTATATGGATCAGGCACAGCAAAGTGACATGAAATTACTTTTACAAGGAGAGCAACTCCTGCAAGTCTGTAGGGTTTACTGGTGATTGCTAATGTGCATGTAAAAGTGAATGAAAATCACCCAGGAGAAATGCAAATTCTTAAGAGAAAATAACAAAGCACTTGCATCCGGCCTGCTGGGAGCAGGTTTAAGGTAGCCTTGGGTATCTCTGCCTCCATGTGCCCTGCATTGTTTTTACTGTATGTTGGTGCTTTGGAAGTAGAATCAATGTCAAATGGTAAAGATTCTCAGTCACTGGAATCCAGCTCCGTTGTTTAGCACTGCTTTGTTAGTTTATCAAACTGCATTAGAGAGATGTTTTGGCTTATTTTAGCTTGTTTCATTCAGAGTGGTTTCAATGAAAGCTGAAACCCTTAGCCATTAATAGTATTCATTTATTAGTATGAACAGAACTACTGCACCTCAGTTTACACAAAAGGTCAAATACTCCATCACAACTTCTGCTTTGAAAAGCTGCTGCATTATTAGCTGATTATAGCTTGATTGAGTCTCAGAGCTCTGCTAATGACAGGAAACACCAACAGCTTCCAGTAAATGACTAAATCAGTGCAATATTGCCTATCTTGACTGTCACATGTCATTCACTTATAACTCTGTGTTGACTTATGTTGACCAAGGACTCATTGGCCAACTGTTGTGTTTCACATTAGTGATAATCATAGCGACACTACACTATTCTATTTCTATTCATATGGTACTTAGAAATGCAACTGTAGAACCAGGCAACAAGCCAGCTCAGGGTGTGACCTTCACTCAACCTGCTTTCATCCTCAATGATATACTTTACAACCCTGTACAGAAAAAGCACAGTTATATTGCTTTAATATTGCTATAAGTCAGTCAATGGTTACTTCATAGTGACCTTAATAGAGTTTAATAAACACAGTCCTATAATATTCCTATAGTCTTCTTATGGGAACTTACATTCTATCTATGGTGCTCAATTCTACATCTTACAGTACTTGTGCACTTTGCTCTATACTTACACTTTACAATCCCCATAATGTTCCCAAAGTCACTTAGCTTTCTTGTGGCATAAAAGTTAAGTTTTTTTTATGTTAGTATCGGTCCTAGTGTTAGTATAATTATTATATTAGCTGTTGAATTGCCATTGTTCTTTTTCATGAGGGCAAAAGTGCATTATGTCCTGAGTTTAATACATTTCACAAGACCACATTCAAGTTAAGCCTCATAAAAACCACTGCAATGAGTGACCCCTGGACTGTCCCAAGTATCTGGCAGCCTGGCTTTCGAGTGAAAAGCAGACTTGTCGCGTACCTTTTCTTTGAGTGAGCTGTCAAACCGTTTTTTCCTCCAAAAATCCCCATGCTTGCATGATCCGAGCAGAGACAGGTCTCATGCCCTCCTGTCAACACTGGCCAACCCCGAGTCCCGACCGCCCAGCTACAGCAGTCAAGCTGGGCACAGTAGCAAACACATGCTGTCCTGTTATCACTTTCAAAATAAAACACTCACTGGGAAACACCACATTGACATGTTTGTTTGGAATATTCAAGAACCAAAGTGAAGTTTAGGCACCATTTTACGGTTATATTCCATAACTAATCAAACGATTTCAATTTGAACTTTCGAATTTTTGCTTTACATCAGTTTTTGGTAATGAGTCATGAGTCAGCTTTAGGACCACAGTTAGAGTGATCAATAGAAAAACATTTTCATCATTTGCTGGTGTGGCAAGAGAGAACATGATTGGTGACGTAATGAAAATATAATACGACTTAAAATACATCTAAGTAATGAACACTGCTTTATAGTGACAGATTTGAAGTCTTGTTTGACGATATGGGTTATTTTCCGGTATCATCCTCCTCTTCTCTACTGGTCTGACCTCGCAAAGGCTGCAATTAAAATAATTTTAAAAAGGCCTTTTAATATTTTGACATTTGAGCTCAGTCATTGTTTCAACCAGCTGGTACAGACAACATAATATCAACAAGAGGCATAAGAGGTTAGACAAAGATATGTGCTGAGTTTGTTTATTCAACTCCACAACGGAAAAAATATCAAGAAAGATCCAGCTGAGTCACACAATATCCGTAAGGTAAGGACGCAAGAACATTAAAAAGACATAATAACAGCCACCATGTAGCTTACAACAAAAAGCAAAACAAAACAAAACTATATCCCTTCCTGAGTTTCATTTCAGCGAAACACTGCTGTTTTCTGTAGGTTATGTGATGTAATATAAAACAGCCAGGAAAAATGTATTATTATGAGATTATTTAGTAAGCTGTCAATGTCCCGACTGAAGAGAAAATAATGATTGATTTACATTGTGGTCTGCAGCAGCACCCCATAGGCTAGTAATATTGCTGTGAAGTACAACAATGCCATCTGCTGTTTGTAGTTGGTGGTAGTTGGACCGTAATACCATAAATAGCGAAATCTAAGAACAGGAAAAAATAACAGAAATGTATAATGACATTAAAATTATGTAAAAACAACTTTAATACGAATGGAAAGCTGCTGATGCAGTGACATTAAGTACCAGACAGGACTTAGACCACACATGCCCACGCTAATGCCATCATTATATCATTATATTAGCCTACATTATCATTATATTTCGTTCACTTGAATACTACACCGAAAAATACTTCCATGCCACTTGAAAAACCATAATTATGACGTTTGGTCAGCAAAACAATATGACAGTATGAAAAGAGCATAGTTAAGAACTGTAGGCTTACTTTAGTCATCAGTATAACTACACTGACAGCACAGAAGAGCTACTGTTGGTTGAAAGCTGCATTTGAACTATATTTTGTTCATTCTAGAGAGGCTGTCTGAATCCGGGCCATTACATTGCGCCCCAATGCCCTTCCTACACGACGGGCCCGTGTAAAAAAAAAAAACCTTTTCTGCAAAATCCTTTCTGTTTTTGACACCTCTTTCATATACATGGTTGCAATAAGGACCCTAAATGCAGCACCATGTTTACTGCCCGTCCATTGGCGTACCCTGCTCCAACTCTGGTCCAATCACAGCGCAAAGGGGGAGAAGTGCGCGCCCCACCTTGTTTCGGTCACGTGACGTGAGCTGACGAAGATGGTGGAAGTTTCTTCTTCCTTGAAGTGAAACCCCGACTGAAACCTAAACATCCTATAGACCGAGGATTGAGAGCTCACTGCAGCGTCACCAGTTTGGTTTTACAGCCTCCTTTCGGATCTGGGTAAGTGACAGAAGCCAATTCCTAGATCTCTCACCGGTAGTATATGTTGTTTTTTTTAATAGCTGTTGGACTTGGAATTTCCAGCCAGCCATGATGATGACACGAGCTAGCTAGTGGGCTAGCAGCTAGCCAGGCTGGGATGGCAGGAGGCTGTCAGATCTGGTGGCCAGCTGATATTCAACACGTACTCAGCAACTCCTGTGACCACACCGCCACTGTAAACATACATACTGTTTAGCGTCAGTGCAGTTTATTAAGTTAGCTAACCAGGACGTACTGTTCCTCACTGATTTAGCGTTAGCTCGTTATCCGTTCCTAGTTGGATTAAATTATGTAATCTTTACCAACCGTAATAATTGTTAATTCACACGCGGGCTAGCACAGTTGGAATTAAATTGATTAGAGCTGTTTTTCCTTAGCTACGTGGTCTCATAATATGGAGACAACAATACGCCGAACTCCATTCAAAATGTGGCAGTTTCGTGTTACCGCGCTCTTCGGTCAAACTAAATGCGTTGTAAAGCACAAACTACGAGGCTTTTAGAAAACATTAGGAGCCATTCCTCAATACGACATATAATTCATTCTATACATCAAGCTGTTGAGCAGTAATAACTGAAACTAAATTTAAAGTTTCTTCTGTTAAACTTCATTATTGAGATTATGGAACACGTTTCCTGCTTTCCACTGTCCGCAACCAGCAGCTGTTCTGACTGCCTAATTTCGTCTCCTTGGATAATAGAGAGGGAACGAGACAGTTACTCATCTGCTACTTGGCAAGGGTGGTTGTGTTAGTGTGTGTCCTCGTCTGGCACTGTTTTTCTCTACAGGCAGTATCAAATGTGTACTGGTAATCTGGTACTGAACACAGAGGCTGGCTGCTGTTTTCCTGTCTGTTTTCTTGGGTGTAGCTCCTGCTATGGAACATGTTTTGACTATCAATAATCCATCACAATATCTCCAACATGATCTCCTGACCTGAATGAAATAAGTCATGTTTGATTATCATTGGAGATCTAGTTTATGATTACATCAAATTCATGACATACGGTATGCTGTTGTGGTGTATTTCAAAACAAAAAAAAAACAACCCATGAATTACCTGAATGTCATATTTACCTAAATATGGACATTGATTGATATCAATATCAAATGGATACAGGACTCTTGGGTGTTGTTTTCTTGAAGCATCATAATAGAGAACCTGTTTGTTTCCTTGATCTTGTAATCATAAGCTGGTCATCATGAAGGTATGTTTTGGCAATATGCACCATTGTTTTGTATGCTTAGTCATGGTGTAAACACTTTATCTCGATGACTACCAGTGAACAGTCTAGAGAATATAAGTTTAGCCTATAGCTGATGAGGCTTAGACAAGATGTAGAGATTTTGTTGCTCCTTAGAGAGGTTCAGGTGATATTGTTCAAAGTGGGCACCCTAATAAGAGAACATACTCAGAGCTCTGTAGCCAAGGAAATTGGGCGATTTGAGCTCAAATTCAATTTAAAATGCTTCACAGAATTACCAAACACAATTTGCTGGCCTGTGGATGATGTTATTTAGCTGGTTTAAAAAATCCAAGTCAAGGTAGGTCATTGTAGAGTTTAATATTCAGCGAATACCCCCATCTACAAAACGCGGTCGGCCTGCTCGCGAGGCTGCAAAGTCAGCAGTTGCACTGAATTATTGACAGAGACTTAAAGCAGTAGCCAAAAGGAAAGTTTACCCAGGAGCTCCTCACTCTCTCCTGCTCTGCCCTGTGCATACTGGACGAGATAGACTGAGGAACATGCATTATTCAGTGATGCATCAAGGTAACGGCCCAGCTTCTAGGAAAGATCACAGGACCTGATGCCTGTGCCAGTGTTTCCCCTTGTCTTTCTCTTTGATTGACACGTGTGTCAGTGGTGCAGCTTGAGTGGCATTGTATTTTCAGAGTTCGTATTTGTTGACATGCCTTTTTTTGTTTGTTTGTTTTTTACTGTCACACAAACATTAAACAACTGGTGTTTACTTCTTTTAAAGGGAAAATGATCCCCAAAACCAATTAACGCTGTTGTCTGTATTTCTTGTAATGCCATTTCCATTACAGCTACAGTGCATTTTGTGTGTTTCAGTGATCTAATACTGAAGGCGTAAACATAAGGTGTTGACCCTTAAGGCTTTTTTCCAGAGCTACCGCTTTACAGTAACATCTCTAAAATTGTACCAGAAACAGTCCACCACGGAACAGGCAAAGATACACATTTCTCCATAAATTTCATCTTAATGAATGCTGGTTTAGACAAACAGCATTTCACAGGCTGCAGGCATGACCTTTGTCTTCTTTTGATCTCCTTTTTATTACCTTCCATGATGGTGAAACTTCTGTGTGTTTCACATGACCATGTGACACGTAACTCTTAATAGCGTGGCAAGCTTGTTTGGCTTGTCAGTCTTTTCTCGTATTACTATTTTGAATGCAATTCTCAACAGTTGATAATACTGTCTTAGTGTTGATGATAGCTTCCAGCAAGGGAAGACAATTTATAAATGTAGCCTGTCCATCTGTTAAAATAGATGCTCCAGATGAGCGTTTTTACATTATATTACATTCATTTGGCAGATGTCCATAGCGACTAAAGTGCATTTGACCTACAAAGGAAAAAGAGCTAGCTTGGATGTTATCAGAAATCGTAAATGCAATTATGATTTGCTTTATGCCTGAAAGTCTACATTGTCAGCCTCTAATAGTGACTGACTGATTGTTATGCAGTCAGTATTATGTGTCTGAATGTTGAACCATACTTGGTTCTAATGCTTAATGCTAAACTGATGCTTTTTGGAATAAATAAAGTTGAAACTTCATTGTGCCTAAAGCAATGATATTTGCCTGCTTACTGTAAGGAGTAGCAAGCTTTGGAGTGGTGGTTGGTAAAACATACAGTCCTTAATTATTGAGGTAGGGTTGTACTATGTTTTTTTTTAGCTTGTTCATATTTAGAAGTGTAATTTTTGCAAATCGTTCATATTATGAGCTAAATATACATGATCTAAATAATCTCATCTGTATGCTGAAAATCTGCAGCAGTGGGAAACTGATTTGTCTCCACCCTAATGATGTGTTGTTGCTGCAGGCCTTCATCCCAGCCCTATGTAATGGACAGTGGAGTCACCAAGTTGGGCACTTCCAACGGTTACCCTATGAAGGCACAGCTACAAATCATTGGTATGTCTTTATCAAAATGAACAGAGGTTCAAGGCAAAAAATGTTCACTCACTGTCACGGCTTACTGGGACACATGAATAGAACAGAGGCATCGTTAATGTTATTAGTAACACCTGTGCTTTTCCTACTATGACACATCAAAGCTGTGTGATAAAGGCCTATTGTGAGAACTTAAACTTTGCCTGTCTTCTTTGCCTTGTGTGTTTAATCATGTGGTGATGTTCATCCATCACTGCATCGCCTAAGTGACGGACATTTTGAAAAAGTCACTGCCGCTGCCTCACCAGCTAAATACATTTTGCACTATTTTTATTTTCAACTGGTAAAATCCAGATTTCATTGCAGTCATGTTCCTCTGTTCTGCTTTTCATTTAAAAATGTGTGTTATATACAGTATTTCCCTGTTCCTGAATTATTGTTTTCCCTTTCCTCTTTCTTTCTGCACCAACATGACTGACTCTCCACTGCATGGTTCCTTCTCCCTATCTCCCTGTTTCAGTGTTATCAGCAAAACTAAAAGAGAACAAGAAAAACTGGTTTGGTCCCAGTCCTTATGTGGAAGTGACAGTCGACGGCCAGTCCAAGAAAACAGAGAAATGCAACAACACCCACAGCCCCAAATGGAAGCAGCCGCTCACAGTGTGAGTCAAAGTCTTGCCGGGATTACCAGACCCATATGACATTTGATCACATTTATGATAATCAGAACTTTACTGTTCTTTTGCTACTGACAGCCAGACCTGTGTTAAACTGTATTTAAAATCCAAACGTTCGGTTGACTGCATGCTGGGATTTGCCACATAACACAAAGACTGAATTCTAATGTTTGAATGTTCACAGAAAACATCTTAGGGGCACATTACTCAACTTTGATAGACATCTTACCCTAATTATTATTCACCCTAATGTGTTAAATGTCACCAGTCTGGTATTTCAGGCGGCTCGAAACAGCCCAAGCTGTTATTTACAAAAGCTTATTTTCACAGGTTTGACTCCAACAAAGAGCACACACTGAAGTTTTACCTCCAAGTGTTGGAAAGGAACTATCAGCACTTAAAAATCCTGGTGTAGGTAGCTACAGTAAAATTATTGTCCTTTGGTGACAAGCCATTATTGATACCGTACAAGAAATATTGAAGGTTCTTAAGGAAAAGTAGTCGCAGTTTTATAGGTTCAGTTGCTCATCAAGAATCGAATGGTAATAATTCTTCAAATTAGTTGAGAAGCTTATAAACTGTTGATGGTCTTGGTCTAATAAATTGTGGCTGTTGAGGAGATTGCTAATATTCCCCAGAGTTTGAATCAAGTGATTAATGAAGGCATTGTAGTTATTTGGGATTTGGCTTTGAGGAAGAAGCATATCTTGAAACATTACTGCTGACTGTCATGTTTAGCATTGCACATCACAATTTCCTCAGAAAACTGTCCGTACCTTGAGGAGTTTCTCCAAAGCAGGCAAAAATCGACTTCCTTATAATTGTATAGAATTGCTGTGCTCTTTATCAAGATGTCTTGCCTGCAGCAATTTTCTGTCTGAGTCACCAGGACAGGTTTTCGAGAAGGATTTGGTCTGTAGTCGGGATAATGGTGTGTGTACAGTTTAAAGAAAAGATATGATATCTCTAAGTGGTTGGCACCTGTAAGGAAAATACCACACAGTGGTGAGAGAGTGTGTCAGGAATCCTGTTTCTAAACATAAACTGTACATCTAGTACACTCACACCACTTGACTTCCTGCAGTCCAACATATTCTCACATCAAATGTCCTCTTAATTTTAGCCTGTCCAGGATCTTCTGCTGTGCACAGGGACCTTCTTAATATAGAGTTCTACAGTTTCTCTTGGACACATGGGGGCAGAGTTATTACATAACAAGTTTACTATGGGATGTAATCAGACCTGAGCCCATGTGTCCACAAATGTTTTTTCCTGGGGCTGCTGAGGGTGCTAGCAAAGCAACTGTCATAGTTCTGGTTATAGACACTTGTTGTCCCCGAATAGCTTCTGAACTTTGTCTGTGGGTTGCTTTCATGACAAGACAAAGGTTTTGCTGCTCACATACAGAATCAGATTTGTGTAAAAAAAACAAAAAAAAAAACAGCCTTCTTAAATATCAAACAAAAATAAGAATTTGAGTGGGAATAAAACTCACTGAAGCAAAAACAAAAGTCCTCTCAAAAGTAAAACGTATAACTTGCAATTCTGTGTAATCATGTAAACAATTGGTCTTTTACTGTTTTAACATATGTCCTTTTGTTTCCAGCTCCCTCTGCTTCTCCCTCACTGGTCAGACGTTTTCCTTAACTGTCTCTTTGCGGTTACGCTGCCAGCTCTCTCGTTTGCATTTCCTGACTTTTTGTTTGCAGGTCTGACGCAAACCTCTTGCGTGGGTGTTTTTGTTTTTTTTACACAAATCTAAAGCCTCTAAACAGTGGTGTGTCACCTACTGAAAGCATTGATACAATAGAAAAACCTACTGAAGGTGAAGTTAATCTTTTATCCTTGTTGCTATCAGTAATAGCTCTTTGTTACACAATATCATTTGAACTAAATGCTTATAAAATTGGATAAAGGCATCAGGTGGTGGGAGCTGTGACATGAAGCTACCTTTGTTCACATTTTGTAATTTGTTATTTAGAAAGTAGCAGGTTACCAGTGTTGCAAGAGAGGAGAGAAGTGCTCACTAAAAGGCTAAAGTGTGATTGATGAAATGCTGGTCAAGTCCTTTATAGTAAGACCTTAGAGGGCTTTCTGAAATTAGATCCTCAGTGTACAAGAGCTCTTTCTGTCATCCAAAAGTATCAATGCATTGTACGTGTCAACTGAAGTGTTTGTCTCAACAGGATTGTGACTCCATTCAGCAAACTGGTGTTTCGCGTGTGGAGCCACCAGACCCTGAAGTCAGACGTATTGCTAGGCATGGCCACGCTGGACGTCAGTGACACGCTCAAGTCTAACGACATGAAAAGTGAGTGAAAGGCACACAAACACACACACGGCTGTTCTGCATATTGTTTTTCTTTTCTGCCCCACTCCATGTTATTGGGTTTTATAGTCGTTTTCACAACAATATAAGGGAACTCCCTCAGGATGTCCTGTGTGTTTGTGTGCCTCAACAAACGTCCATTTCATTGACATATACACACTTGGTGTTATGTTTCCAGATATGTAATAAGGCATACATTGGTCCTCGACATTCATTCAAAAACTCTTAGAAATATTTGTTTACTTTACAATGTGTGTAGACGATGCATTTCCAGTGTCCAAAAGATATTTTTCATGAATAAATGGCATCACAAACTTTCCTCTTGCATCTTTGTTATGCTATAAAGATACATTTTGAATCTGTGTCATCTATGTGCAAGCAATTTTTTTAAAAAAAAATACATTTTTACCAAATTTGCTGATTTATCTTGATTGTAAACATTGTTTTTCCACTATTTTTGTGTAAAATCTATGTTGTCCGATATGATCTTTATTTTGTAAGTGGAGTCTGAAAAATGGTAACTTGCCTGTTTTTGTTTGATGACATTTTGGTTGCTAAATGGTACATGTTTTGGTTTGTGTGGGGGTAGTTCCGTGGTTTTCCTGTTTTATAGGTTTCAGTTTCTGAAGGTGGAACTTTTGTCTGAACAGTAGTCATGCCAACTACCCAGTCCTTATTTCATTTATTTCAAACGGCTGTCACAGCTGCCAGACATAAAGTAGAATACGTTACTTCCTGCGCATCAGAGGTTTTGGCAAAGGCCTATCTGGTATCTATCCGGTGTAGTACAGGTACGACTGTGTTACAGCAGGCACACAAAATGTAGAAATTAATTTATTTTAATGAAACTATTTGAGGCTGTCTGTGCCTTCGTGAAAAATCAGGCAACCCTAACATACATAAGGTATGTCAAAGCATTTACAGATGTTTATCAGACTTTTTATAGTAGAAAATAAATCAATGCTCCCCTCCACTTAACGTTTGTAACTTCATTAATAGCAGGCGATATATTTCAGTTGTCATTGTCTTACTGACTCTTACCATCTTGTATTTTTGTTGTCTCAATGTAGTCTCTGAGGTGGTGCAGACCTTACAGCTGTGTGCAGACAGAGACCAGTCAGATGTGGTGGGTGACCTGTCTGTCTGCCTGGACGGCATGACTGTCGAGCCTGAGATGTTCGCCGCTGCCGAGGCCGACCATCACAGTGAGTCACAGAAGAGCCACAAGCTGAACAGAGTTTATATCAAAAGAATAAAGGCTTGTTTGAATATTTTCAAGTTTGTCGTATCAGCTATAAAAAATACAATTGACACAGTTATTTGGCTGCAGTTATCTAGTTAAAAAAAGCCAGGAAAACAGGAAATTAGCACATATAGGCTTTTAAACCTGATGAAATCATGGTTTAACTTTAAATTATGTTGCACCAAACTTACTATGTCCCTACAGCTTGCAAATGTATTTTTTATTTATTTATTTTAATTTGGATAAGCAAGCATCTCCACAATGATTAAACTCTATTTAATTTCGGTTTACATCAATAAACTTGGATTTACTAAACCGAGATTAGTTTAAAATTGTGCAACAGAGCTCTGCAATCTGGATTTACTCACTTTAAACCTAGTTTGGCTAGATTAAATTAATCTTTGTTGGCGCATCCCAGCTTTACAAATAGATTTCATTCTGTATCTGTGTCTAGTTGCTTGCAGTTGAAGGATGTGCGATAACTTTTGTATTTATGTCAACAGGGTTAAGTACAGTCACATTAGATACAAGACTTCTTTATTTGTTTCACTGGTTTTGTTGTGAACAGGAACTCCTGTTACTGCTTAACTTATGTTGTGTTTTTACTTCAGGTACATCAAATGGGGAATCACAACCAAATGGAGATCATGCCATTGGGTACCGTATCTATTCCCATCTTCAGTCGAGTTTCACTATATTCACATTTCCAGTTTCTGCTTTATTTATCTCCGTGGACCCTCCCTCCTCACAGGCGGAGTCGAGACAGCTCTCCAGCTGTGGACGGTGTAGAGCACAGGTCTTCTCCCAGTGGCCAGAGGTCAGCGAACAGCACAGGGTCTCCCTCAGTGTCATCTGGGGGCTCGAGGCCTCTCCGACCACCCAGGCCCTCCAGACCTCCTCCGCCAACCCCCCGCAGACCCACCTCTTCACCAGGTCAGACGTTAACTGAAGGAAGTTAAGATCTGTTTTAGACACTTTTCAACTAAGAACAGGAGGGAAACAAAGCTCAACTGCTCGTCTTAAGGCTAAAATGGAGGTTGGGCCAACACTCGACTCACACATACGTCTTTATTAGTTTCTATATTTATTAGTTTTCACTTTTACAACAAGTAGAAGATGGATACATTATGAAATCCACAGGAGACAAAGGGAAAAAAAAAAAGTACAGAACACTAAACATAAAAACAAACTAACCAAAAACCCAGAACACTAGCTCAGATTCATACTGACCACACCAGAGGTTACTATCATAATGTGCAATACGAACAATCAAGAAAATCCCTGCAGCATGATGGAAAAGACACCAGGCTCCAAGTGTTTCAAATAGGATTCCCAAATTTGATAGAATGTGTCTGTTTTTGAATGTAATGTACATGTAAGGTACTCTAATGGCACAAAATCAAACAGCACTCCCTGCCAGCCTGTAACTTCCTTGCTGCATAAGGAAGAATGCAGTACAATCTCTTATTGTTTTTTGATGTTGCATATCTGCTTGTGAGGCAGACACACATTTTTTTGAGAGACCAGTTTACTTTAAAATGAGCCATATTCACAAGAGGCAACGCTGAGGAACTAATTGAAATGTGTCAGTGTTCCGAGTGTGAAGAGAAGAATTTGTTTTGCCAGCCCGTCTTGATAAACTCCTTGATCGCTGTCCTGGTCTGAGGATCTACAATTTAACTCTCAGTGGTGTCTGATTGTGTCCCCAGCATCTTCCAGCAACGGCTCTGCACCAGCTGATGGCAGTGATGGTCAGTCAGGTTCTGATACACCAGTGCGAACACCAGCCTCGGCACCTTCATCGGCAGCAGACTCAAGTCCATCGGCAGCCTCAGACAGCAACTCCACATCGGCCTCCAGCTCTGGAGCTGCAGCAACCAGACAGCCAACCAGCAGCATCACCCCTGCTGTCACTCCCAGGGTCCCTGCTGTCAACGCTGGACCGTTGCCCCCTGGGTTAGCTCTCATTTTGTAATCTTTGCAGAAGAGCTGAGGGAGGTTTTGGTTAAAGAATAATCAAAACAACACTTTCTTTTGGTACAAATGTCACTAATACAAGTTTATTGTGTCGTTGACATGAACGAATGACAAGTATTGTCAGATCTCCCAATGTCATGCTGAGCTGCAATAGTATTATAGTGCCCAAGCCAAACAGCTGATTATATGTTTTGCTGCTTTGTATAGAGAGCACACAGAGTGCAAGCTACAAAATCAACAAGTCCAAGAGGAAGAATTGATTGGGAGAACATTTACTCCAGCCCAACAAAAAGCCAGCAGACAAAGCTTAGTGAGCATTTATTAATTCCTGAATTCCTGGATAAATGGAAGTGTGTGCACAAGGATTTGTGAGACAATGAAGTGGGATTACTGGTTGGTTTGGTTTGGATTTCACATCAAACCTTCACTGAAATCCATTAGAGGATATTTAAAAAACACAAAGCACCTATGTGTGCAGGCACAAGCGACAAATGTGAGGGTAGAGAAATGATTATTAATAGGAAAGGGTGATATGTTACTTTTTTGGATGTAGATCTTGGATGTTTTCTTGTTGTCTCTCTTTGGTTTCAGACTGTAATTCCTTAAATACCCCTTTTGAGCTGTTTTAGTGTCATCATTGTGACCTTCCCTGGCTATTTGCTGCTTTTGTAGGAGGATGACTCCTGTTGTGACAGCTGTTTTAAATGCACCCGTGCACCCTTACCTAATGTCCTCAGTTTTATTTCTGTTATTTTATCTAGGTGGGAGCAGAGGGTGGACCAGAATGGCAGGTTGTATTTTGTCGATCACGTGGAAAAGAGAACAACGTGGGAACGCCCTGAACCACTGCCCCCAGGGTAAAAAGTCCTTTCCTTTTGATCTTTCTCTTCTTAGATACTGATAGCATTTTAAAGTTTCTAGGATTCTAATCTCTTAAACAACATGGTTACTAGATACTGTTTTAAGATCCTGATTATTTTTTTTACATGTATTGTTAACTAAAGTAGCTGCTGTTCACCAACATTTTCTCACACCTACATTTCACCCACACATCTAACTAGCCGTTTTGCTAGCCACACGCATATGGGATCATCATCAGAGTTCATTAGTCAAGATGCTTGCAGAAAGACAGCATTGCATTTGAACTACCTGTGGGTTCCTGTTTTATTTCTATCTGGTGTGTGTGTGTGTGTGTGTGTGAGACATGCTACAGTTGGCGGCAGTTGGTAACATGCCAAGAAATGTAGCAATGTGCCAGTGAATGGCAGAGAAGAAGACTGCAAGCTAGTAAACAGTGATGTAAACAATGTAGGTTTCAAAATATTCAAAAACTTGTGTTTGAGATTGGCAGTTCTACACTGTACTGTCCCTTATTGCTGTTTGTCCTGTTAAATCAGTGTCTTCAAATTCTACGTAGGAGTGAGGTATAAACCCTACCTTAAAAGTCACATTACTAAGGCCTCTGCATTTTTCTCTCTTTGGTCTTTGGCTGGACTGTCATGTGTAATCTGCTGAGAGCAGCATTCAGCTAGATCCTGTGCCCTGTTCCCCTACCACATTGATAATTTACTTTATTCTTGAGCTGTGACATTTGCTTACCAAGCTTTTTCTTTTTTTTTTTTTTTTTTTTTTTAAAAAAAACTCTTTTAGCTCCCTTTTTTTTTTTTTTTCTTGTTCTTACTTAGACTTTACTGTCACGGCTGGTTATCAAACACAGTTTTACCAAGTTGTATACAAAATGCAGATTTTTAAAACCCAATAACAATTTATATTTAAAATCATTGTGATACATGAATTGGTTCATGAATAGTGCCCAATGACTTTGAGATGCTGAAGTTTTTAGCCAGTCTACCTGCCAATCACCCTCTATTTCGTTTGTCTTTAGCTGGGAGCGTCGTGTCGACCAGATGGGGCGAGTCTACTTTGTTGATCACATCACGCGAACCACCACGTGGCAGCGCCCCACAATGGAGACGGTGCGTAACTACGAGCAGTGGCAGCACCAGCGCAGCCAGCTACAGGGAGCCATGCAGCAGTTCAACCAGAGGTTCATATTCGGGGTGAGACTTCCTCTTTGTACTGTGATACTGTGTGGGCGTTAAGACACTGGAATATGGTCACTATTACTGCCTGGAACAGCCTTCTGGTTGTGCTGTGTGTGATGAAAGAAGTGCGTCACCTCCATGAGATGAGTTGAAGAGATTGAGTAATTGAAAATGTTTTTGCTGAAAAGTGAGTTATGCAAGCTAGAAATCCTCACCTAATGCTTATACTGCAATACACACTGTAACCCAGTTACTGTTAAAGTGTAGTTACACTATTTACATCATATGCAGTAATGTTTTTATGTTTGTGGCATTACTGTTAATGACAAACACTACTGATTTTCAAAAAACCAACTGGCTTAAAGATGTTACTTTGGTTGAAGCTGATATTTGTCTTCACATCTAACTCCTCCCTCATAATATGTTCTGTTAAACCGAAGTAACTCTATTAGTTAGTTTATGTTTTTGATTCATATGAATTATTTTCTGCTGTGTAGGTACAAGACCAGGTCCCAGCCACTCAGAATAAGGAGTTTGATCCTCTCGGGCCTCTGCCACATGGATGGGGTAAGATCTTTAAGGCTTTTCAGTGTAAATACATAGGCTTCTGAGATATAATTTAACATGTGGCAGTAAGCATTCACCATTAATTTTATAGCTGAAACTTTGATTTTATTCCAGTGTACTAATGCGTCTCACTTGTGTAACTCTGAGTTGCAGCTGAATTCCTTTTTGACAAGGTGGCCCACTTTTTTTTATTCATTAAAGACTTTTAAAGGAAGTTTTAAATTTGACAAGTGGACTTTTTGAATTTTCTTTTAATGAGTTTATACAAGTTGAATAATCGACTAATGGTTTGTTACTGTGTCTTTTCAGAGAAGAGAACGGACACAAATGGCAGAGTTTATTTTGTACATCACCCTACGCGGTCCACACAGTGGGAGGACCCGCGAACACAGGGGTTAGTTTGTGTGTGTTTGCATATTCCACTGCCATCATTTCAGATGAGCTGCATATCAGATGAAAATTTAAATGCACTGTACTTGTATGACATACATTTGTTCGCTGTATCTTTTTAGGTTCTCTTGAAATAATCCATCACTAAATGTCTCATTTTTTAGGTTGCTGAATGAGAAGCCACTTCCAGAGGGCTGGGAGATGAGGTTCACTGTAGATGGTATTCCCTATTTTGTAGACCACAACAGGAGAACCACCACCTACATTGACCCTCGCACTGGAAAATCCTCACTGTATGTCCTCCACCATTTTGTTTTCTACTTCCTCAAAACCTTGAGACTTGGGAATCACGTAACAGTCTAGAGTGCTGCAGGAATGAGTCCTAAAACCTGGAAATGACTTCCTGTTCCCTCGTCTTGAAGTCAGTGGGTTTCTTGAATGGGTTTTTGGTTCGATGCCTG
>LKNJ01001941.1:0-75497 GCA_002120245.1 Maccullochella peelii
CGAATGGGAGGGGGACCAGACGCATCTGCCAGAGCAAATAAGACATGAGCTCGCAAATTCGTCTGGTTCCCAGGCTAAAGCTAATCTAACTGGCTGCATCATATTTAAGAGCAGCATCGATCTTCTGACAGCAAGCAAATAAGTCTATATTCTAAAATGTCCAGCTACTCCTTTAATAGATGTGGGAGCCTACATGATACAGTAGCTAGAAACATTTTTCAACAACTGTTGTGTTACTGAGTTGCAACTAAAACTTAGTATTTTTTAAAAACTCCCTCATCCTATCTGGTTGACACCAATTACAGAAGTAAGGATTTACTGACACCATTTTTGTCTACAATGTAGTCTACATGTAGGAGCCTTGAGTGCATGACACAACAAAAGATGGATATTTGACAAACCAGAGGGAATACGGGGCACCTCCCCCTGACTGGAGATGTTGCTCCGTGGTTGGTTCATGGCAACAGGGTTCTCCATGTGGAAGCCCAGCCGGTAGTCAACCTATAAACAAATGATGTCAGCACATAAATGGATTACCTTGCGTGTGTACACAAGTAAGCATGTATTGAAGTGGTTAATCAATCATTCCCGATGCTGAGACTCACCTTTGTCTTGGAATGCCATGTGAAGTGAAGGCTGTTGGTCTCACTGGGCACAGGCAGGGTGAAGGAGAGAGCATAGTGATTCACCACATTGTCACGCACATAGTAGAGCTCTGCATCCAGGCCTGTGTGAGGACAGAGGACGTAAAATTGTACCTTATGAGAAAATGTTGAGACCAATTACTTAATATTTTGGAAATCAAGAAGAAGAAAAACCACAACTGGACATAAAAGACAATAAATGTTCTAATTTAGAGGTAGATTTAGACACACACACAAAGAGCAAGCCTGAGGAAAACGATATATCCACTCAATGGTAATATCAACTCAGCTTGGATTAGGAGGGTTTCCCCTCAATAAGAGAGATGGACTAACCACATCTGTTAGTACTTGAGACCTTTTAGTGCCCAAATGAAAAACTTGGGCACAAAACGTTCAAGTGAGACAACATCCAAAATATGGCCACAATTTTCTATCCAGGAATCAAAATTGGGCAGGGGACGGGTTAAGGGGAAGGGATTGGAATGCTGTAGATAAAAAAAAAAACCCCATCCATAGTCTGTTCAACCACTCAGTCTTTATCCTGAATGCATCGCTTATGAAATGCCATAGTACATGAACATCAGAAAGCTACATGGGTTGGCACTGTATGCAGTGTTTCTTTCTAATTCACTTTAACAAAGGCAAAGCTAAAAAGTTTTTCCTCACTTGGCTCTTGCTGCATCAAAAAGTCATAAAAGTCTAATGTGTGCTGGTGAAATCCCCAACCCTGGCCTGGGGCAGTGCTATCAGTCCTTGAAAGCATCTGTCTGGCAGAGTGGGGTCTGTCTATCAGTCTCCGAGTATCTAGTTTAAAGAGAGGGGGAAGAATGTGCCCAGGCTCCCCCAATACCCCCTGGGCTCCCCCAGAGCTCAGGCTCATAGACCTTTCTCACATTGGCTCAATTAAAAACATTCTCAGGCATTTACCAACTCAGAGAGCAGACGGGTGTTACATAAACTACTATCTAACCAAGCCCAAAGAGCAAGATGGCTGGCTTTCCTTTCTGTTATTCAGGAATCTGCTCCTTTTCTTCTCCTCATTTTCACTAAAAGAGATGATCCAAATTGAATGTAGGTCAATAAATGTAAAGTTAAAAGTACAGTTAACAAACAATTACTTAAAACAAGTATATGATTTATTTTACATGATTATGACTGACTAGCTAAATAACAGTTTTTAGCATTAAATTAGATTCTTGACCTTGGGAATAGTACTTTGGGGCGCGCGCACACACACACACACACACACAAAATCTTAAATCAATGTCCACACACTAACCTTTTCTGGAGCTTTCAACAAACTACATCTCATGGTCTCAGTAATCACATGAGACAACAATAAATGAGCAAACTCGGTTGTCTTTGTCAAACTCAAGTGAGAATCATTCCATTCAACTCTCAATGACAACTGAGAAAACTGCTGATGAGGACCATGGGATGCAGGTGAAAGCTCCAGAAAAAGCTAGTAAGTGGACCTTGAGTTAAGGTTTTTGTTGTTAAAATACAAAAGACAGATTTGTATGTAGGTGTAGGCGTTTCCTGACGGAAATTTTAGGCTAATTAGCTGCTAAACGTGCTAAAACACTACATTCACCAGCTAGTTGATAACTTTGTTTGTCATCTAGTGCTCTAGGGACCTCTTCCGCATTGTTTGATCCATTGTTAATGTAAAAATGTTTATTACAGCATCTTTAACTTTTGGCCTAGCCTTAAATAAGCAACTGGAAATAGGAAAACCTACAATACATGTGCTCAAATCTGAAAATCTGATATGCCAGTCTCTCATGGTAATACATGTAGGCACTTAACAGATGTGCACACGGCCACACAGTTTAGTCCTGTAATAATTGCCTTTCTTATGCTCAACTCTGTGTACCTCCCTTGTCTCAACATGTGGCCACACTGCTTTCATACGAATTAAACCATGCAACCAGGCATAAAGGCCCAAAGAGGACCAGTGTGAGTCTGGTTCAAGTTTGACCCTCCCACCGCACCATAGCCATCCATCCTAACTGCAACAACTTCAAAACAGGAATGTGCAGGAATGGCAACAGGAGCCTGTCAGTGTACACAGACTGAGGACAGGGAATGAGTGGTTCCTGAGGTTAAGGAAGCTGAACCATGCCCTGCAGTTTTATCACTGACTCACAATCTCTGCTCTGTGGAATGGGAAAACAGCATTACTAGAAGGTGTGCCTGTAAAGAAGATTATTGTTGGTGTGAGTCTGGTTAAATAAACTGCCTCCCTACATCACCATGCTGTTTGCTACTACAGATGCGAACGTCTTCTAAAAACGCTAATGGAAAATAGCAACATCATTTTGAATTCCAGAGCGATAACTTGGCAGCGTGTTATGTTTTGAGGGATTATTTCCTGCTGGACATTTCCATTTCTCTCTGTTGGTGTCAAGCGATTAACAATAGCCAGGGCAGAACACACTGCATCGCCTGCACTGATCTGAAAACACGCAACTTGAACACACTTGAGCACAATGAAATAACAATGACAGGAGAAAATCAACGCTTCATGTTTACAATAATGAATCCTCTACTTTCATATTTGGAAAGCTGTTTTTCATACTGTATTAAATAATAAATGACACCAAATTTTGTTGGTGAAATAACCCTAAATCTGTTCTGTATATATTACTGTATTCATTCATCATTTTCAACTCATATTAATACCTCACCTCATGTTACAGTAAGCAATCTATTCTTCAGTAAAAAAAACATTTTTCATGAATTTGCCTAAATCAGTATTTCCCAAACTTAGGGTTGCGACCCAAAATGGGTCCCGGACCTGTTTTTAATTGGGTCGCCAATTGGCAGAGTTAAATGCATAACAATGCTATATGTGTATTCATCCTTATGATATGATATGATATGGATATGTGAATTCCTTCTTTCCTAGGTAGTCCTTTCTAATGTGACTCCAGTGTAAGAAATAGTGGACAAAATCCACAGTCCTTGTTCTATGCAAAAATGCTTTCTAAGGTTTAGCCAAAACTAATCTAAGCCTTCAGCAGTCTGAGTTTGGCAAATCAAGTGGGTATTTTCTAAAATGACACTACTTTTTAGGACCAAATACCTTCTTTGTTTTACCTGGGACTGTGTTACCCACTTGATGGCTGAATGCAGGAACAATAACAGTGACCATCATTTTTCAATGTACAGCATTAGTACTGTATTAAGACAGATTTGAAAAAAAGCCCAAACCTATCCTTTAACTGTCACATCACGAAGGGCACCATGAGCAAAAGCTAACGCGCTCACGTTAACCAGCACAGATGCTTACTACACCAATGTCAGTGAGGGACCATTAAAAATATGTGAACGTATGATTCACTTTTAAGCCAAAGCAAACACATACAGTATATGCATCGTATAAAAAGTGGGTAATAAAATGTGCTACGCAGACCAAGACCAGTGGATTGAAAAAAAAACAAAAAAAAAAGTAAAAAAAAGTTAGGAATTTAATTAACTAACATTCACCTTAATAAATTAAAAGATTGTTTTTTTTAATTGTTAGGCATCAAGCAGATTATAATTACCTGCAGACAATGCTATTATTATGTATGTGAATATAGCCTTTATTTTTTTGCAACTTTACATTTTAGGCAATAAGAAGGGGTTGCCATGAGCGACATTATACTTGTACAGGAAATGACATAAGTTACATCTTTCAGGCACATAAACGTTAAGGTAAGAGTCAATTTCTCCCTACAGTTTATTTCATTGACAATTGCATTCCAGTTGTGGTTTGTTGGAGGGTTTGGCTGGAGCCGTTTCCATGTGATGGCTTTGTCGCTAGCAGCCAAGAGTATTTTTAAGAGATATTGATCCTGAGCCATGAATTTGTCTGGGACTTTCCCCAGGTATAATGTGACAACAGAGCAATCAACTTCTATTCCAAATTTTTTAGTATGTCTTTAGCAAGCTCTTGCCAATATGAAAAGATTAAAAAGGGCAAGCACAGAAAATATGAAAATGGTTCATTTTGTTTTTTGGAGTCACAAAATATCGTAATATGTTCTTCCGACAGAACTCTCTCCAGGACCTTCAGTTGGTCGTCTTAGCCTGGCTTTCTTATACATCATTAAAGTCCTAAGTCCTCTACTTGGGCAACATGGTGCTCTGCTTCCTCCACTCGTGTTGTTTTAGTTTTCAAGTTATCCCTAATATCTTCAAGGGCCTGATTAATCTCTAAATTCAATCAATTCCTTATCGCAGCCTCTCTCTGTGTGTGGCGCAAAGAGGTCAACTCACTCTTTAGACTAGAATGAATCGCCTTGATCTCAGCATGTATACTAGCCAGTGAGATAGCTTCGGTCTCTAGTCCATAGCTAGGTTAGCATCCCCGTCGCAGTCCATGTTTGATTTCTTGTTTTTTTTTTTCTGATCTTGTGGTCACTTTAACTGTAGCTTTTCTGAGTTGATCCCCTCCCATAATCTTAACAGCAATCCTATCGAGGTAAAGCAGTTGAATCTAAAGAAATGATTCCAAGTGAGTTGTAGCGGCTTCTGTTAGCCTACCATTCTTTCTGCACGGCCATTTGCAATGCTATATAAGATGCCAATGCTTAAAAATGACTCTGTTGGAAAATAATGAAAAATTCCCAGATGCACAGCCTCATTGGTTTCACCGGGGGATTCAAGACAAAACTAATCACATGCTCATTTCCACATAACACCCTGCTGACATTCCTAGAGTACCAACACATTGTGCCCCCCCCCCCCCGTTCAATCAGTCCTCCGCTGTTGGCCACTGAGCAGCTCCACTGGAGTAGAATTTAGGAACCTTGCTCAAGGGCACATCAACACTTCTTTCAGCAGTGAGGATTACTCACTCACTTCCCCCTCTCACATTTTTCTTACTGGTTCAGACACAGAAACAGACATGGATACTTTTACAAAACATCACATATAAAACCAGTCTTATAAATGTACTAAAAATGGCCATTCCTTTCATATACAGATTTCAACACAAAACTATAAATTACAGCAACAAATCAGGAATAATAAATCAAAGTTTGTCTTAACATTTTGGGCTCTACAAACTTTTGAGTCCACATGCAGTGTTCTCTTGCAAGACGTGGATCACATTGCAGACTCTGAAAGAGGAGAACAAAAGGTGGCAGTGGCCAGGTGGTAAGGTCCGGGACAGATATAACAAAGACCCTCTTGTGCGCACAGTCGACACTATACCTCCCAAAGCCTTCATCCCTGAGCGCTCAGGAGATAAACACTCCCTCCAGCAGCCTCTCACTGGGAAGATACTGGCCACATTAACCAAGGAAGGAGAAAATGAGGGCCCACGTGAAACTCTATCAACTGGAAACTCCAAACAAATCCACAGGCATGAATGAGGCAGGAGAGGGGAGTATCATGTATGAAGGATCTCAAGATTTAAGATATGGGACACACACTGGAAAAGCTATGAAGTGAACAGAGCAGGTTTTGGTCTGTGATTGAAAAAGACATCATGAAAAGCAGCCAAAAGCTAAAATCTCTATGGACTGATGAGCAGTTTAGTCTGCCAGCCGACAGGTAAAAACAAGACATGTTGACACTGGAGGCCTGTTATAACTACTCCTATCTTCACCAAATAAGGTTAGTCATCACCAGAGTTTTACCAACAGAAGAGTATGCTGCTGACCAACATGCTTGGGAAAATTACCAGTACAAGTACACACCTTGGAGAGCGAAAGTCGGTTGGGTATTGTCTGAACACCTATTTTCAATTAATTTGATTTTTAACAAAAAATATATAAATCACATCACCTGAAAAAGGTCTCAACATGATTTTTTTCATGTAAAAAATGGTTCACCGTGTCAAAAATGCAAAGAAGCACCTCACACTCCTTCAAACAAATATGTCCGTCAACAAAGACAGATTGTTAAATACAAAGAAGATGACTGACTGGATGAATACTTTGCTACACTACAAATGGAACACTTTGACATGAAAATTATAGCATGACTGAGGACATGCAAACCAAATTCAGAATAGGCAGTGCTTTAAGCGCTGATTTGAATGATTGCAAGACTTGCTAGTTGCTTTATAAAATAAAACCTCATCTCCAACAGTAGTTAGACTGCCTATAATACAGGACATCAACTTTAGTTTTATGGTATTTAATAAAAATTTGAAGAACAATACACTTTAATAGTGACACTAGCTTTTGTTTAAAATGCAACCAGTCCAAAAAACTTGAAAATGAAACATGTTATAATTCACATAACAAAAAGGCGTATAAAGGCTTTTTTCAAGAAAATGTAATTTTGGCTTTGAATCCTCAAATAGCCACCCATTGCCTCTGGACGCAATAGGATGGACCTACAGCCAATCAGAGCAACGAAATGTGTGACGTAGCACTGAGTGAATCCTGTCGGTAGTACGGCAAACATCTTTCTGATCAACAAAAGCTTTAAGTGCAGTTGTTTGTTCTTCTTTTAGAGAAAATATACCATCCAGTTCATTTAATACTGACGCAATAGCGGATTCAGAACGTTCCACATCAGTGGCAGCCTCTGTATAGTCATCATATCAAACCCGCCCCACATTAGATAAACAGCTGTAATTGGCCCGACTCGGGCCTGGTTGGCTGGAAATCTGTCCGAATGGGAGGGGGACCAGACGCATCTGCCAGAGCAAATAAAACATGAGCTCGCAAATTTGTCTGGTTCCCAGGCTAATGATTTGGACTACTTTTGATTCGGAACTTGACTACTGAGGGTTTTTCATTGGCAGCCACACACCTTTCTTACCAAAGGAAAGGTTAGGCATAGCCAAGTTTTAGTGCATGTCCCAACAGAAAACCAACAGAAGTTTCTTTACTTCCAGCAAATGAAGAAAAGCATGGAGTATCAAAGTGTCAAAGGAAAAGGAAAAGACAAATCTAATGTAGTATAAAGTTATTGTGATGTAGTATGTTCTCTGAAAAGCACAACCAAACATCCTGACCAAAGACACCAACTAACTTTACAGTTCAGCAGCACTGGTTACAAAAATAGTCACATCTGAAAGTATCTCCCAGCTACAAGAAAAACACGCATTAAGTCACTATCTCTGTGGTTTTCTTTGACTCACTTCAAAGAAACCATACATCAGTTCCCCTCTTTTATTCCATGAAGTGCCCAAGGGCAGACAAGGATGAAGGCAGAGAGCGGAATCTGAGCAAGACTGCCTGCCGCTGTCCCTTTATAGGCACCTCCTTGATGGTTATTTGTTGCTTAAAGGGGCTCCTTAGTTTACTCAACAAATATCAAATGGTTTTCTGAAAAAATGTTTAGGTGTTTGAGGCAGATCTCGTCTTGAGCCAACTAACGGGTCATTTAAGAGGTCTCATGCACACCATCTTAGTCATGTATTTTTGGATGGTGTTTCACATGGGCAGCTTTGTGAGTACAGCAGCAATGTGAAAGCCTGCGCACATGTGAGCTCAAATATTTTTTTTTTTTTTTTTTTAGGTCGAAAGGTGCGTTTCCGAACTTATCTTCTATTTTAGAAATGCCACAGAAACTAGACGGCTTGAAAAATATCTGATTTCAAAATCTACTGCTCCTAATATTTCCTCATTTCCACAATGAATAAAAGTAAAATTCAATCAATGTAACTCAAGCACGGCAGTGGTCTCAATAGAATTACAGCACAACTCAAACTATTATGGTATATGCTGTCATACGGACATACAAGGAGGAAAAAACGTCTTTCCAATGCTGATATTCCGATTTTAACACAAGGGCAACAATTTATAAAATGGTTCATTGCTTTACAGAATCTCCTGTAAAGAAATGAGCCATCCTTTGTCTGACAGCAGCAGCTCTTAGACAGAAGATCTGATAGCAGGGGCTCCCCTATTCAACCACGGGATCCTTGGAGGGTGGCATGAAGGAAATGAATGCTGCTGCCAATCACTCCTCGCTGTTCACGGGCTCTTTTTCAAAGCCCCTGCTCGCCTTTCAGCTCTTTGGAGGAGGGGAGGAAGGCTGGTTAGCCAGCATGCACATGGCTCTACAGAATACAAGGATGATTTCACACAGTTGCTCACCTTTATTTATATGCTCAGCCAGAGTTATTAAGCTAAACTCTGACCTATTCACCTGATTGGGCAGGTGGAAAAAATGATCACATTGCTAGAATTTTCCCTGTTGGAAGTCACAATGAAATAAAAATGGAAATGTTCAGTGTTTTTAAAGATTAAAATATGTGAGGCATTTGTAATACCAGGTTGGGTTTGTCTGATTAGAATCTGTCAACAACTGTTTCCCTTTCCCACAAGCAAAGTATTGGAACAACTGATTTTAATGGGAGAACTGCTTATTTTGTACTACTTAATACAGTGAGCAGCAAGACCAGTGACACATTAAGTATGCCATGCTCCAAGAACTAGAAAACATACTCTCTTAGTGCTGACTTTCAATCAAGAAAAATCCCTCAGAGTAATGTGTTAGGGATCAAGTCGACTGGTGACTGTACCATGGAAAACTGGGCTCAAAAAGGTCATTATTATAGGAGACAGCAAATGAATATGCAGAAAACTTATTTTTACTCCATCCCTCATCTTCTAAATGATCACATGGACGGTCATAATGCCAGGAAACTGAGAAAGAAAGAAAGCTATTGAGGCTTGTAAAACCAATGTCATAGCTGGGGTCATCATGGGCCTAATGAATGTAGTCTTGAGTCTTGAATGAGGCTTGGCCTGCTGTTTAGTGAGCAGTCAGATGCAACAATCTTAATACATTTCTTAACCTGTGAAATAAAAGACCTTCTGGTGTTGCAAAACCTGTTGGTGTACTTTAATCAAAAATTTAGCTTAAACTGTTAGTTGATTAATCAATTAGTTGATCGACAGAAAATTAATCAGTAACTAATTTGATAATCAATTAATAATTTAAGTCACTTTGAATAAGAAATGCCAAAAATGATCTGGTTACAGATACTCCAATGTGAGGATTTGCTGCTTTTCTCTCTTTTATATCACTGTAAACTGAATATCTTTGGGGTTTAGACTGTGGGTCTAACTTTAGACATTTGAATATGTCAACCTGTGGTCTAGAAAACTGCGATGGCCATTTTTCTGAGGTTTTAAAGACTAATTGATAGATATCTGTTTTAACCTTTATGGTCCTTCATTACACTCCAGAAAGCTATAACTTTACACACAAGTTTGGATCAAAGAGATGGCTTCACATCTAAAAAGAGCAGGTGGGATCTGGCTAGCTGTTCACCCAAATCGGAAGTAGTTCCTCTCCTGTGGGTCCTGTACCTTGCCGTGTTTTGCCAATTTTTCAGCTGCCTTCCAGCAAAAACAGATCCTTTGTGGGAAAGTCTTAGGAAAGTTAGGTAACTGTATTTCCAAGTTGCAGGGCTTGAGACACAGCTGATATGGGAGCTGAGGTTAGGAATGCATGTAGAGAGTAGGGGTTCTTGAGACAGCCACTTCAGTCATATGCAAAAACAATCAGGAATACTGCCTGTAGTTCATCCATAGACAAACATGCTGTGTATGCAAAACTGGTTCAATTCAGGCATGACGTTTTCCTGTTCCTTACCAACCCCCTTGAGTCCGCTTGTTTGTTAAAGTTATCAAAATGAAATCCAGCACAGACAGTCCATCTGCTTCAAAAGCAGAGACCACAGCAAGACTACATTACTTGGTGATGATATCACTTTTTCCCCATCACAATATTGTCTCTATGCTTTATTGGCAAATACAATTTTGTTACTGTATTGTGAACATTTGCAATGAATAGAAATCCAGTGGAGACAATGAATATCAAGAAACATCAAATGTACAGAACAGAGCTTAGTGGGGAAGGGTTAAACATGGTTGAGGAATGCTCATAGGATTTAGCAAAAATATGACATATTTATGTCACACACCTGAGGGTACGGGTAATTGATTTCAGAAAATGATCTTATTGAGATTTTTCTGACTGCAACTGCTCTTATTGTCTATAAATTAAAGTCCTGCCCTGCATTTGTGGTCTGCATTAAAGTACGGCTCTGGCAGCTTATTTCTGTCTGAACCCGCCCAGAGACCAAGAGAGTAGTAACTGAGCCCAGCACAGTTAATGTAAGCTGAAGCACACCGGAATCCCTCCATACCGTCGATTTCCCTGCATGGTTTTCAGTAGATTTTTAAACTTCTCCAATGACAAATTTTGTTTGCCGTCCTCCATCCTTAGAAAGACTACATGACTATTTACCACCCCTGTGTTGTGTTCATGTGTTGTCACATAATTAACAAACCCCAGCAGTGAACAGGAAGCACGTCAAGTATGACGTGACCGAACCTGACCCGAACACAATTTCTAAATTTTTGTCCGAAGCCGGCCCGACAGATCCCATTGGGCCTCTAGTCTGCATAGCATTAAACGAGATACATTTTCTATAGTTTATAGTGGTATGACATTACATTAGTGTTGAATACTCATTTTCAAATATATCTATTATATATATTAATCATAACATGCTAAAGTAGGGTTATATTTATTGTTAACTACATTGTTGTCTGTTTAAGGGAATAATCACAAACTGCTGGTTATTCACGTCTGAGAATGTAACTACAACTTTTTATATCTGACAACCGCTAATGATCCTGCTGACAGCTCTGCACAGAACTCACATTATCTTCAGACTAACTGGACCAATTGTTTCATTTCACAATTCAGAGCTTTAAAGATGACCAGCTCAAAACAATGATTTGGTGTGCTTAACTGTTAGACGGTGACTACTGGTCACCCTCCACCAGTTGTCAGTTATTTACACTAACGAGCTAGCTCCCCAGCACGCTGAGAGCATCTTTACCAGAAAACAGACTTTTATTTTGTAGTTTGGTCAACTGCAGATGTGAACATTAATTGGTTACATTGGACTAAATGTGCTAATCATTTTATCATTTACACCTGTGCCTTTCCTACTGTGACATGTCAAAATATCTTATTGTGCAATGTAAGCTGGCTCACTGGCATGGCATACTGGGATACTTAAGTTGGAGCAGAGTCATCGTTAATGTTATTAATTACACCTTTGCATTTAGCTGAGACGTCATTGAGCCTTCCAGCACAACGTGGCACCTTTTCTTTTGGTCCTAACCAATCTATGTGCCATATTAGAAACCACAAATTATCATGCACTTAACAAGTTTGGACACAAAACACATATATTCATTTGCTGTCTTAATAAATAAAAGAAAACACTCTGAATAAATCTAAACATGCCTAAATATTCTGTGGCTATGTCAAACATTTTCTAACGTCCCAGCAGTAAAATTAGAGTCATCCAGTCCCTATACTTGGATAGCCGTATCTGGCGCTCCCGATACTCCTGACAACATTAACAGACGATTTCAGACGATACAGCTGTAGGCATGTATTGGGCACCGAGACAAATCTGAAAAACAGAGCACTTTTGAAAGAATCCTAATTTGAAATCAGGACAACCTGTTGAGGGCAGACTAAAGCCAGTGCAGGAAAAATAAATCTTTCAAAACCACTTTGCCATGTGGTATCAAATTGAAAGATTTGTTTTTCCTGCACTGGCTTTAGTCTGCCCTCAACAGGTTTTCCTGATTTAAAATTAGGATTCATAAATCTATTCACCATTTAACTGTTTACTACTCAAACAGAGCAAAACATGGCGTGTCACATGTCTTATCTATGGCACGTTATCGGTTTTCATTCAGGAAAAAATATGAATCCACATTACACATAGTGTATTTTATTGCCAACATGATGCCAGTTTCACCTCCCTTCAACATGTGTTTTCCTACAGTTGCCACTGAATGATGGAAGTTTTCTGTCCACGCATACTTTTAGCTCCGCACACATAGTTGTCAAACATTAAGAGGTTTCTCCATACGAAGGTTTCAAGCAAACCACAAGAAGAGAGGCCCTTGTTTGGCAACAGAAGATTAACTATAGCGTGATGGAGGACAAGCGGAACCAAAAGGGACAGAGTCAGCCTACGCTCGAACACCAGTCAGATTATAGAGAGGAGGAAAGAGCTGAAATGTTTTTTTAAACAGCACATTATAATGATACCCCTTTTCCACCAACATGGAATGAGTTCTGTCCTGGTTCGCGCACCTAATTTTTAACCGTTCAAAGCATTCCGACCAAAAATAAATTGGTTTGGAACCCGAAAAGTTGGTTCCCAGCTGGAACCAAAAATAGCAGGTTTTCCTTGACCTGAAGTGCGAACCGTGACGACAACAGTGGGCGTGTCATATTCTACAGGTTGGAGAGAGAGGATGGAGAAGGCAACAATGGTCTATGGTCTACTATGGTAAAAGTCTTCTACGTCTTCTTATCATTAATAATTGGTCCATGCTTGTTTTTTTGGTGGAAAGAGGGCATTTGTGATATTTTAATGCTCTTCAAAAAGCTAAAGACCAAAATCATCCAGTTTACCTGTTTACATATCTTAAAGCAACACAAGATCTGTCAAATCTGCCATGAATTTAGTTAAAACATCAAATGACCTAAACATAGTAACAAGTTTTTGTTTGATGGTTGGCAGCACTGAATAAATCTCCATATACTGCATGAAGAGGTTCGCCAACACAACTTCCTGTTCAAAACCTGGAAACACTTTCTCTTGGATAAACAACAGAAACAAATCTACTGAATCACATCTGATCTGATGCAAAAAATGCTGATGCCACTACATGACGATGATACTTTTTTTTTTTTTTTACGGCAGCACATTTGTCAATTTGAGTAGCTGCAACATGAGCTTCCTCCCTCCACAAAGACATTATACACCAGCACTTCTTCCACCCGTTCATTAGACTGTACACTGGCACTCGCATGGTAAATGACTAGTTCCAAACTGCACGCTCAACACATTTTCAGTAAACCCTAAATTAACAATCCATAGACTGGCTTGACCTTGGCACCAGGATAAAGGATATTAGCCCATTCACAGCCAAATTGTGAAGTAAAAACAGCACAATTCTGTCTATTTTGCAGCTCTGGCAAGTTTCTTTAACCTTTGTGTACAGCGTAGTTAAAATACTAATGGCTTAATATGGCCAAGGCAGTTCCATACATCATAGTGCCCCTGGCTCAAATCATACATACGACAGAGCTCTGTGCATCTTCTGCAGCTGCATAATGGACCCCAACAGCTACTATCAGCACACTGGACCAAACGTACCTCCCTGCAGCTCACTTCATATAACCCAACACTGACACCCAACCACAAATATCCCAGTCTGGTTGTGGTTTAAATGTATGGTTTTAGTCACTTCCTCCTTTCCACAGTTCCTGGCGACACATCAGCATACCTCTCTTGATGCAGCCCAAACCTGAAACACACCACAGCTGTGAAGCGGCTTTGAGCCTGTTTTCTTAATGATGCAACATGGTACACAACAGATGCACTGATTTAAGTTAAAGATCTGCACAGGATATGTACAGGTTTTTTCATGTACATCTTGGTCTATATGGTCATGCTAATATATACAGCACAGCTCATAAAAATCAATTACTGCCCAGCTGTAACTATTTTTGTGATAACATAGGTTACATTTCATGGCAAATATTTATCCTACATATACCCACAGCATTAAGCCTTTTAAATTAGAAGTCATTTTCTTCTGTTACATTAACATTATTATTTTAGATCAAACAGTCCCTCGGAAACGTTATAAAACTTATACAAAGACATGATCCTGTGCTTTTTTAAATCTTCAGGGCTACTTCCTTTATTTCAACTCAGTTTCCCCTTACCATGAGCTCACCACACTATTAGCACATCAACTGATGGGAGTAATAATGTCTGTCCATCTTGTGTATTACAGTTAACTTTGCAGACTTACAACTGAACTAATGGTCTTTGGCTCAAAGTGGGCCAGGGAGCATTTACACCCAAATTACTATAGACCCACACTGTGTGCAGCACTCTGGCTGCTCTTTGAACACAATAAGAGTAAGTTGTAATAGAGTTTAGGACAGTTTGAGAAGGAGAACTGCAGACGTGAGGGGCACACTGGCACAACTGCATCGTGTTGTGATGCACGGTTAGAGATACACTGATAAAGTTTGTAGACAGCTGGCTTCTTTCGCGTTGCGTGAAGGCTCTCTTACCCAAAAGCTTCTTCACCTCCTCCACGCTCATGTATATGTTGACACTAGGGTGGTTGTTGTTGTTGTTGTTGTTGACGCCTGAAGTGCTGCTCGGGCTGGCGAGGCAGCCGGCCCCTTCCAGCAGCAGGAGGAAGAAGAAGCCCCCAAGCCTCCACAGCACCGAGTGTGGCCAACCCCGGGACTCAGGCTGGCTGCCAGAGCGGTGAATCAACCCCAACATAGCAGTGGTCGTCTGGCTCGCAGTTGTTCACGGTGTTCCCCCAGTCGCCAACTTCGTTCTCATCCGTATCTGAAGTTAATCCCGGGAGGCAACATTACTAGTTAATTTACGCCGCAGCGCCACTTTTAGCCTTAACTAGTTTTCCACTAGCCTGTTTTTTGTCCTTTCTTGCTAGCTGAGATAGGCTAGGTTAGCCAGAGCAGGCTAACTTTCGTCGGGTTGTGCTAACCGTCCGCGGTCAAGCTGCCGTTGAATGTTCAGGAAATTTACGACGTTTTCCCAACACATAAAATACACACCGGATATCACCACACTGAGGCGCGTTGATGTGTTCAGGCAAAACTGAAAGACGGAAAAAGTGCCCTAAAGTAGCAAACTAGCTAATGCATCCAGCTCCCTCCCTCCATGGTCTTTCCTCCCGTCGCTTTTTCCTCACTATCTCAGTTTTCACTCGGAGCAGGAAGGGGGGGGGGGGNCGGGGGCACTCACTGCTCTGACTATAGAAGTGGAATGCTGCCTTTAGGTGCTGTCGGAAATATTTGTACAAACCTACTAAATGAACAAACCACAAAAGCATATAACCAGTTTGATTTTATCATAGCAGGGAAGCCAAACAAAACTGTAAAATCTATAATTTTTGTAATTGTGTAAGCATTTATTCTTACCTTTAGGTACTTACTTACTTGTCACTAATGACTGTACATCAGCCATGATGCCATTTCATATCCTATTCAATTATATACTATAAATAAAGTATATGTATTTAATACGATTATTGTGTTTCCACTACCAATGAGCTATCAAAATATTCCCAATACACTTGCCATTTAATATCCAACCATAAGGACTCCAATGGGCAGAAGGAAACGCACGACATTCCGAGGTTCATTAAAGGCAGCACAAAAACCGCAAGTCTGGAGAACAAGTGGGATGATTATCCTAAATATGTCAAACTGCAAACACTGCTAAGTAATGAGGAGGTAGAGGGGCATATTTTCACCGAAGCCACCAAAACTAGTAGTAAGATATCAGCTTTGAAATCAAAAGATAAAATTAAATGAGATGCATTCTGTGTACTTTTAGTTAGTGTTGGTTTCAGGGGTCAGGTCAGTAGTCTTCAATCATGGGCCTTCAGTGAAGTGAATGGTGGAAGGAGGTACTGGGCAACTACCCTGCCCCTTTTATCTTGGGTGTAAAATTGCCTTTTTCACAAGTCAAATCAAAACTTTTTTCTCCCACATGTTGCTGTTCTGTACCATCTGGCCAAAGAAAGAAGGAAAATAAAATAAGCACTGGTCAAACATGGACCGCTGAAAAGCACAATTGTTATGTAGAATACAGCATGATAAATTAAAACAGAGGTTTGGCGAAAATATATATTTTCCTTAGTTTTGTCTTTTGATGATGGCTGTGGAGAGTGCTCCAAAATCTCCCATAGCATATAATTTTCATACTCATCAAGCCCTTTTTAGTTTTCCCTTTAATACCCTTCCGGCCTGTACATAGAGGCCTGATGGGTAGCAGAAGTGTCATTTCAGAAAGTCAGGTGATGCTTATGAGAGGATTTGTCACTGTTACTTGGGAGAAACTGTAAAAGAAAAAGACGCTTTTGAGATGTAGTGCTGGTTCTGACGGAATAGTATTTTTTCTAAGGGGATTTTTGAGAAATCCCATGGTTACTTGGGTGGATGAGTGGGATCACTGACAGACCTTCCCACTATTTGCTTTCTACCATGAGGCATGTCCCTATCTGCCTCATCTGGATTAAAGTTAGAGCTACAGTAGGGTTAGTCTTTATTTTTTGCCAGTCTGTGCTCACGACTGTGTACTACAGTTACCTAACAATATTACATAAAGTAGGTACAGACAGTTGTAACTAGTAGTTTAAATGTTAAGTATGACGGACAATATTCCTTCTTTGCAATAAGAATGAACCATCTTTCAATGAACTCTAGTCATGCATCACAACTGGTTTTGCTCTTGCTTGCCTTCTCTTTATAAACTATCGTTAAAATACTTCCAATCAGGTGATTTTTGCAACTTTTAAACTGACTTGCCCAGTAGATAATTGACAACAAAATAATTATAGTATATCTAGTGGTTTACCTTTATATTTATTTATTTATTTGAATCACATTCATACCAAGGACCCAGGGCTATTTAAATGAAATTGTTGACCATGTTTGTGTGATGGTAATACTGTATACTAGACAGATGATTTACTTGAATGGAGACATTAAGCAGGTTCCTATGCATGCATGTAAAATGACAAACTCAGTAAAAATGGATACTGCAAGACCTTGCTTACTTTTTAAAGATACAATTCAAGATGCAAATCTTAACCCCAAAAAGACACCAGAAACACAGAACATTTTAACATATTTTATTATTAAAATATTCACCTACAAAATAGCCTATAAACACTATTTACAGAATAGCGAGCAGGGATGCCTGCTAAGACACAGAGAAGGATATTCATACACAGAAAATACTGTGCACCATTGTCAGAGGAAGAGATGAATCTATGGGGTGTGGAGAAAACATACATTTCCCATCGTCTTTATAAGGAGATCACAGGGCCGGTATAAGGCAAAAGATTGGGACTCGGAACACTCTACAGTTACTTCCCTGAGGGACAAACCTGCAGCTGAATCACAACTAATAAAAACCTCTCCTAATGTGTCAGCATGGACATGGAAATGAGGTATATGAGGTCTCTGTCGCAGTACAGTGGACTGCTTACCATTAATATTTGCATATGTATGCGTTTGTAAGAAAAAACAGTCATCAAACATCACAAATGATAAATGATTTGGGCCATTTTTCACTTGACTGATTGACGCCCTTTCATGAAGCGCGGAGCTACAGACAGCTCTCGGGAATGAACAAATACAACCTTACTTTCAGATGAACAATGATCTGTTTCTAAAATGTTACAGTGGGTTCTGACAGGGTTTCTCAGCAAAAAAACATGACCATAATCAGCTACTTCAAGTAGATT
This sequence comes from Maccullochella peelii, assembly GCA_002120245.1. NCBI lineage: Eukaryota > Metazoa > Chordata > Actinopteri > Centrarchiformes > Percichthyidae > Maccullochella > Maccullochella peelii. Next base: position 17,966 of record LKNJ01001941.1, read on the forward strand.
ATAAACACCAAAATTGAAGTTAGGTTTTTCACATGACAGTGATGACAGTCCTTTCATCAGTATCCGAGTGCTCTAGAAAAAAGAAGAAAAGACCCATTTTTAGGATAATTGTTGAAACTCTTGTGATCCTCTACAGTAGCAGTGCATATACAACATTTCCCCATAAAAATATAATTATGTTGATTGAGTAAAGAAAACAAACCTTTATTGTTGTCTGTTTGTTCTTATGACTGTTAAGAAAGTTCATATCAGCGTGTGAAAAGAATTGCATTGGTTTATTTGCTAAAAAGAACTTCAACACTGTTCAGCTGACAGCTTTTTCAACTCACTCTGACTTTTCTTGGGAAGCATCGGTTCACAAATCTCTCGATAACAAACGTCCTGCTGCACTTTATATGTCCTTTTGTACCTGCGAAGAATCAAACATACTCACACTAGTTCTCTGCATTTCTTCAACTTTGCAATTTAGATGTTGAAACATCACATACTGTCATGACGAGTTTAAGCATGCAAGGCCAGAACAGAAGATCAGAGCCCGATATAACTTACAGGTAGTGGCACACTCCTCCCTCCCAGACGGGCACACTCTTGGTTTCAGAGTAGAGACGGGTGCAGGGGTGTGGCACTCGCTGGCACACTGCAAACAGCGGTCACACAACATGAGGTATGAATGTTTTAAGTACCGTCAGCAAAGGAAAAGTCTGCTGGATAGTTTAGGAGTCATGTGGGATGGAGCTGGGCCCTGCTCCCTGGCTGATGGATGGTTTTAGGAAAGGAATGTTTAAACAATCTGACGCTGGATGTTTAGGTGAAGAAAAGCACTCAAGAGGGGCGAGGGTATGTCCAGCGTCTCCTCATACACAGCGACACAATAACATCTAATTATTAGTGAAATCAAACTGATACTGTTTTACTGTGTGTTTCACTTTGTTGGAGAGGGGGAATTAGGGTTTAGGCTGGATGTCATACAATGTATTCTCGAAGTAGTGTGGAAAATGTGTATTTTGAAAAAGACACTTTTCGTAAGCTATAATTTGAATGCTACCAAGACAATTGATTGTATGTCAAATTGTGCACAGTTTTTTGTAGATGTCTGCTATGACCTTTCTTACATAAAACAGTTACACTTTTTGACTTAAGTTGTAAAAACATAGACATCAATTTATATCTCATTCAATGTATCCAGCACAAAGACCACTGATATTTCAAAATGCTCATTATTGCAGACTGATCGACGACTGTATATACAGTACATGTAAGCTTACTATATTGACATTAAGATCAATGTGTTTTCATATGATAAAAAAGTTATCCAGAAATCATGCTAATAAGTATCAGTGCACGCAGCATTCACACGCATTTTATTCTGGGACACTTTGTTTTGTTTTGCATAAGAACTGTGATGTCTGCTGTGTTAAAAAGTCTGAATTCCTTGATGGAAGTAAAGACTCTGAGAGAGTGTAATAATTGTTGGTAAAAACCTTTGTTAAGGTTGTTTTTACAGGAGGTTCTGGATGTCCTGTTGACTTTTTGAATCGAGGAAAATATGATAAGCAACTTATTGCTTTTCATAAAGGAGGAGACACCAACGATCTGAATAAATAACTATTTAAATACATTCCTGTTGAGTGAAAAATTACATTTTATTCATGCTCCTAAGTTAGAATTTTATCTATGCGTTAATATTGGTAACTTACAGCATAATCAACTACTTTGATAAATGTAAATTCAGTTCAATGTCTTTCCATGATCATTAACTTCAATGAGGCATTGGACACTGTAAATAATGCATTCCTACTGGCTAGTAGTAATGGCCAATAGACTTTTCTTCCAGGCAGCTGGCAGTTTCCCATTTACAGCCTGTCATAGATACATTTAATGCAAGCTGGTGGCTTGAGTCATAACTGTACAGTATATCTTAAAACTGAATGAGAGTGCACATGGGGAGACTCCAGTCATCTAAAGATTTGGGAATTTGGACTGTTGAGGGATTTGGTTTAATTTACTAGACAGTAACCTAACTTTCTTCATTAATAATATATGAAATTGCTTTCACAGGCACAGACTAATTTTATGTTCTCTTGAGCTATTTGAGCCCTTAAGAAGTTGGCTGAAGATTTACCTATGAGACAAGGGAAAGACTTTGAGTAAATATCAAAGATAGAACAAAATCAGAACAAAGAAGGATATTGTCCACAGATAATATACTGCTGCCTCACATAGCCACTAGAACATTCAAAAGAAACACTCAGTTATAAATGTAACACTGGCTGCCTGAAAGAAAGGAAGGTGTAGTGCAAATAATATGGTGTTTTGTGCCTTCGCTGACACTGTATTCATGTTGTACGTTCATGCCCCTAAGCATTAAAGTTAACCAAGCCATTCATAAATGTCAGAGGGGTCAACTGTCAGTAGAGCGTGTTTCCTGCTTTTAAGAAACCAGAGGTCTATACATAGCTCAGTGCTCTATGTCAGTTTACATGATGAAATGCAAATCTAACATAGATGTAAGTTCACACCATGACATGCTACAGTTACATTGAGAGAAAGCAGCATTACAGCCCTGGACAGAACACAAAGACAGGACTGTAAATCCTGCACTGCGCTGGTGACTGGACTTCTTTAACCAAAATCTCTTTGGGGAAGAAGCAGGTATACACATATTTGAGTGGGCATGAATGCTACCAATTTAATGCCTTTTAAAATGTAAAAGAGGTTGTATTGTTTTCACTTGAAATAGCATTATATTATCCATCCATTTTCAACATCATTTATGCTGTTCAGGGTGACAGGGGCCTAGGAAGCGTTTCCAATCCAGCTGACCAACATGTTTTAGACACAGGTAGAACATGGCAACTCCACACAGAAACCTAGGGCCTTCTTGAATCACTGAGCCACCATGCCGCTAAACGTTAAAATTCACGATTGGGCCACTGATGAAATACTAAGGACGCAATCCTCCAGTACTACAGTTTGGAATGGGGTTTTCAGCCATGCTGGCAACGTGGCTCTAGAGATGGCAATGTCAGCCTCTTGGTCAGTCCACTTTGATCCAGACTGAAATATCTCCACAACTGTTGGATGGATTGCCATGAAATTTAGTACAAACATTCATGTCCTCTTCAGGTTGAATTATTGATCATTTTGATCACATCTAGCTCCATCATCAGGTCAAAATTTTTCTTTGTCCAGTTCTTTGGTGTATGACCAAATACTGCGAAACAAATGACATTCCCATCAGACTCAGCTGTACGTTGTGTTTGGTGCTAATTAGCAAATGCTAAACTAAGATGTGAACACGTAACATTATACGTGCATACATCTGTATGTTAGCATTGCAGTTGTGATGGTAGCATTTAGCTCAAAGTGTCACCGTGCCTAAGTACAGCCTCACAGAACTGCTAGCACGGCTGTAGACTCTTAAGCTTGTTAAGACATACAAGACTACTGTTTTAAAGAAAACATTTACATGTGTGTACCCTGCCTCTCGCCTAATGCCAGATGGGATAGGCTCAAGCTGAAAAGGATAAGCAGATATATATATTGGATAGATGCACTGCAAAAAACGAATTTCGAGAAAGTAAAAAATCCTTGCTTTGGGTAAATTTGTCTTATTTTTTGTTTAAAAAGAAAAATAATCTTATCAAGCATGTTTTGCATTAGAAAAGTAATCTCATTTTAAGAAAATATATCTAGCTTTGTCTTAATAAGGTATTCCAACTAATATTGAGCTAGATTTAACCAGTATCAAGCTACAACAATGGTTTCCATAATATTCCAGCAGAGGAACAAGATTGTTTTTCGTATTTTAAGAGTAAGACCACCTTTAAGAATCTGAAGAATCGAAAGAAACTGAGTCTTATTGTATGCTTTTTTTTGCTAATAATGAATCTTAAATTAAGATATAAATTCCTAAAGTCAGCTCAATCAAGAGACCAAAATATTAATTTTAAATAAGTCAATCTTAAATAACTGAGTAAAAATTTTGGCAGAATTCTAGCCAAGCAAAATTGGCTTACCTCATTGGCAGATTTTTTTAAGACAATTTGATTATATTTAAGAATATTTGGCTTCTTTCTAGTAGGGCTGTTTTTGCAGTGTGGATTTACATGGATGTTACTGACTTCACTGATCAACTCGTAGATCAGGTGTTTAAGACAAAAATCCCTAAAGAAACAATGTGTTTAAAATCCTTGTTCGATGTCCTAAACCATCAACAGAATGAGTGAGTATCCAGCACATTTGCCCATTTACCAAAAAGCAGCCTAGCTGCACTGAACCCACCCAGTGTGTGTATGTGTGGAGAGGAAGCACATAAACTTACACAGTTCACACTGTCTGCCCTTGAAGCCCGCTGCGCAGTCGCAGATGAAGGAGTCGCCCCCGTTCACACATGTACCCCCGTTCTGGCAGGGCAGACTGTGGCAGTCCTGTGGCAACTCTAAAAGACAACAGCTGCCATCAACATCCACAGTACAGAATGAGTATGGGTCTCAAGTTTCAGGCCCACTATTCCACAATATCTACAGCTGATACCATGTGCTGATTGCCTCTAGCTCTTACACCACTTCCAATTTTTGGGCAAACTGCTGTCCTGAATGTCTTTGTCTTTCAAGGTTACCATCCTCATTGACATTTCAATCACTGCGCTTGGCAAACACACATAACAACAATGATAAATGACACGCCTAAAGACTAATAAGTGGTCTCTTTCCAACAGGACATTAATCTCATGTAAGTGCAGTACACAAGCTGGGATCAATTACAAGGGCAGATGTGCCACCTATTGGAGCAAACAGCAAAACCACCTACCAGGCTTCGTTCTTAAACCTTCTTCTTGAGTCTCAAGTGCAAGGCTGATTTTGTTCGTCGTTTCTTCCATCTTCTCTAATCTAATTGGTGGGTCAGGTTCTGCAAGGCAAAACATTTCCTGTCATGAATCAGCGTAAAAAAAAAACCTAAATGAATGACAGACTGCAGGGTGACTCCGGCAAAATGTAGATGTCATACTAAATGAGACACTTTAAAGGTTTTGTGTACATTCCTTAACCTGGAACAGTGAAACACGACATTACTGATTTGACAAAATGGTCAAAATCATATTATGACATCATGGGCGTAACATCACTAAAAGGGGCAGAACAACCCTAGAAAGGAAGCGTGTTCTCTGGAGCACAAGATAACATCTGTAAAACTGTTTTTCTGTTCAGGCTATAGGCTATAAACCTCTGCACTGGGATGCATTAAGTAAAAAAAAAAAAATATCAGAAAATACATTACCAAAAAAAAAGATGAAAATTAAAAAAGTTTATTGCCGAAACGTACTGTTTTCTGACATGTCTAACTTCATCAAAAGTTGCTCAATAAAGAGAACAACATGTGTCAGATAACGCAGGTTTGTTTGTGTGATAGCAGAGAGTCCAGTTTACATTAGAGGACCAGCTATATTTCATCCAGACAGGCCATGGCTAGGACCATATGGTTATACGACCGTGCCCTAAGTTATTCCATCTGCATCAAGATAAGCAAATAAGATTACTCATTCATTCTTTGGACATCCTAAGCAAATCAGAACAGTTTCAATATGTTGATGTAGCATGCTACTTTAATAGATGTCAGCGAATGTCCATTAATCTGGCTTTAGAAGCAGAATAAATTTCTTTATTTTGTAGAGATGTCAAATATTAACATGGCAGCATTAAGTGTTGTGTGAAATACTATACATAACACATAAAATGTTTCAGAAAAAATGTCAAACAGTGTTATAGTAGTGACTCTCCACTAAACTCTCACATGGTTGCTCGCACTTACTAGTACGATGTCGAATGGCTTTTCGAGGCAAGTGAGTGAACCGGGCTGTTATCTTTCCTCTTCTGTCAATGAGTTCTGTGTATCTGCAACATAGAAAACAACGCTAATTGTTTAGCATCGGCAGCTGGATTACCAGATGGAACCCAAGTCTTTGTTATGACTGTTAATTAATCATCAACACTCTATGTTTACCTGGGCAATTCCTCTGAGTTCTCTGTCTCTGTTGTGCCTCCCAGGACCTGAGGCTGAGATGGGGGTAGTGTGCGTCCGACCTGAGTCCCCTGTCCAGTCACCGTTGGCCTCTCTCTTCTCCCTGATCTTGCCTCCATTGGCACTGGGTCAAAAGAAATTAGAATTAGCTTTGAAATTCATTCTTTCATTTGTATTCATATGAAATTTGGTAGATTCAGTGAAGCCAAATTGTAGATTTGAGCAAATAGTTTCTGTTGCATCCCAGAAATTCTACCTGTACTTGCTCAGTGTCCACTTTAACTAAATAGCTGGTCATGGCATCAACACAAGAGACACAATTTCTACAGCAAGCTTCTTTGGTAAAAAGCAGTGCAAGTGTGATACTTAAATGTTCTATGGAAACATGTCCACCTAATATCACGTGTTCCTATAAATGAAGGGGTTATAAGAAACGATTTTTGTCCAACACAGGCACTCACGGGTAGTGAAGGCTAAGTGTTGAGGTATGCTGTGGATGTGTTCCTGCCCTGTGTTTTTGACGGATGTGAGAGCCACGTAGTAGTTCTGTCCTGGCGTCAGTTCACGCAGGGTATATGATCCTAATTTCCCATTCGGCAGGAAGCGACTCCTGGTATTCAACCCTCGGGTCACGTTGACCACAAAGCCATCGGGGACGTTTCTCGGGTGGCGGCTCCAGGTGATCAGTGCTGAGTTAGTGGTCACATGTGACAGAGAGAGGTTCTGTGGGGGAAGAGGCTCTGAGGGAAAAACAGGATGGCAAATGTCCTTAATAACATAATATGTTCTCAATGTTGCTTTGCTTAATATTGCTTTATTCTTATTATCAATAGGTTATAGAACATTTATTAACCCTTTACACACTAATTATAAAAGCTTTGTAGTAGGTTTACAGTTAATAAACGTATCAGTGAACACTTCCAAGAGTTCTTTAAATGTGTTTACAACTACATTTAAGTGTGTTAGCATTTAGTCTTCACTGACTGTTTGTGATGTTTGTAAATGTTTGCATTTTTATAGGGGGTGAGGTTAAAGAAAAGACGTGAAGTGAAGGTGAAGTGAAATATTTTGTTGACTAGTAGCCACAAAAATTGTGCTGACTAAATAAACAACCATATGATAAATGCTAACTGCATTCCACAAGGAATTAAATGCACAAATGGAAATCCTAACACACACACATCTAATCAGGCGAGCAGCAGTCGCGTTATGATTCTAATATAATGTGTAATGTAATACATACTTGACTGCTGAATGATGATTTGTAACTTACTTGTCCAGAAGTGCAGTGGTCCAGCTGAGTGGCTGGTGGAGGGAACCTCATCTGGTCTGATTCCGCTTTGAGTCAACACATCCACTGTGTACATCTGACCAGGGAGTAATGAGCTGGGAAACACAAAGAGGGACACAAAACATTGCACTACAGAAACAAGCATGGTACCTGACCTCATCATCCTCACTGTTTAGAGCCTCGAAACAGTGATGAAATAGTGCCCTCTAGTGGTTGAAATGTATATTACCCTAAGCCATTAAATGTGCTTCAACAGCACCATGTAGCGGACACATGGGATGCTGCAGGTCTAATAAGTTGAAATTCTGGGTTATCAGTGTTCTTTTGTAGCAAAGTGCAGAAGCTGACCTGAAGGTATGTTCAGTGGTGCTCGTGTTGAGCACGGCAGTGCGAGCCTCACTCCCATCTGAAGGCAACAGAGACACGTGCACCCTGCTCACTGCTGCATGACGAGCTGCCTGAACCAGCCAGCTCAGCCAAACCTGAGAGGAGGACACGTTGACCACCTGCAGCTGCTCCACCTGCCGAGGTCCTGGCACAGAAACACACACACTTACACATGACGATTCATGCACGCATGCATTCAAACTCATGTGAATACACAGACTGAAACACTTTCCAGGAAAGTTTCTTACTACTACAACATTAAAGAGTGTGCTCACTGGTGCGTATTAGTGCGGTGGCAGGCTGGCTGATGTCGTTGCTGTTGGTGTTGCGTTTGATGGAGAAGGTGGAGATGTTGTACAGCAGGCCGGGCGCCAGGCCTCGCATGACGTGGGTGGACTTCTGCCTGTCCAGGAGGTCTGATTTGCGATTGCTCCGGCCCAGGGGACCATAAGTGACAACGAACCCGCTGATCAGGCTGTGTGAGGGCTCCGGCTCATCCCAGCGCAGCTCCACCTCGTTCTCCTCCACACGCAGCACATGGAGACCAGAGGGAGGCAACAGGTCTGGGAACAGTGGCAACCTTACATGTCTAATCCATACGTTAAATAATTACAGAGTTGTCTTTGCAATACAGAGGATGAGCTACAGAGTATGGGGGTGACGAATGACAAGCTGATTGGGCTGGACACTGATGCAATTTGGCGTAACTCTTACTGACCTTTCTCACAGTCTTTGCCTGTGTGTCCTGTTTTGCAAACACAGTTGTAGTTCCCTCTCCTGTCACTCATGCAGAGGCCACGGTTTCCACAAGGTTGCAGTACACATGGGTTCTCCACTTGGGGGCGACAAAGCCAAGCAGTTAGTAGAACATGGTTCATGTCACAACTAAGTGAAAGTTGTGTGAATTAGCTTTTAACATGAATAAAACAGACATGTGAGGCAGTGCAAAGGCACTTACACATCTGGCACTGGTCCCCAAAGAAACCGTCTTTGCATACACACACATAATTCCGTCTGTAACCCCGACACACACCTCCATTTAGACAGGGGTTGGAGTCACACCCGTCCTGCTCTGCACACAGATATATACAGTAGAATTTCATTGCTGTCCTGTATAATCTGTATGTTTAAATGTATACACTAGTAATGTAACAGGTTGAATACCTATTTCACAGTTCTGGCCTTTGAAGCCTTGTGGACAATGACACAAGTAGGAGCCAGGCTGGTCCTCACATGTCCCCCCGTGCTTGCACGGTTCCAACAGGCAGTCATTTATGTCTTAAGGGAGATAGGTCACACATACACACAAGGACTACACAAGTGTGCAGGTGCACTGAATTTCCGCATTTAACATTAAAAGACTTTGATCAGGCTCTACCTGTCTGACAGCGCTTTCCACCGAAGCCATCATCACACTCACACTGGTAGGATCCGATGTGGTTCCGACATGTACCGCCATTTAGACAAGGCTGTGACAGGCATTCATTGATCTCTGTAAGGATGGGAAAAGTCTAATTCAATAGCAACATCAACCTAAAACATTTTAGAGTATAAACTGTTGTTGTATAAACTGGAATCTTATGTATTAGGATCATTAAAATACAGTTTTTGTGTGTTCATGTGCTGGTGTATGTTACAGACCCTCACAAATGGGTGGCTGGCTCCAGTCCCCCTGAATACCACAGATGCTCTGGGTGGCTCTGGGCACAGACACGAAGCCTGAGTGGCATATATACACAGCTATGGAGCCTGGTGTTGTTGAGGAGAACTGGACCTCCGCGTGCTTCACTTGCGGAGGAGGCCCACAGCCCAGCTCTGAAATACAAACATGTTGATAATGTCAGCATGGCTGCATAGTAACACAAGCTCACAAACATTGGAGCTTAAATGAGCTCATCCAGGACAGACTAATGGCAACAGAGGTGTTTTCCATCCAGGCACTCTGTTTTTGTCCTCCTAAAATTACCTCCAGCATTCTGTTCAGAGTGTGTAGACATGAATCACCAGGTCTAATCAGGTCTTACTTTATATAGCGTATGCAGCCGTTCTATATCTGTAAATGTGGGGCCTCCAATGCAGCAACACTGCTAAGATTATCTTCAGATGGAAAGCCAGCATCTCTACACTTAACAGCTCAGGATATCCTCTGCCTGTGCCAAATCCACTAAAGTCAACATCGTGCAAACTTCAGCATCGGAGCGAGATTTGGACATTATTGTGTGGTGAGACACAGTCTGCTTACCTGCGGAGGGTTGCGCCAAGCTCCTGCTTATTTCACAGTGTCTGCCGCTGAAGGCCTCAGTGCATTCACATTTGTACTTTCCTATGTAGTGAAAACATGTCCCCCCATTCAGACAGGGGCTGGAGGCACAGGGGTCTGGCTTCCCTGCAAGAAAACATACACACTGCGAATTATCATTGATACTACTACTACTACTACTAATTATTATAATAATAATATGATAAAACTTCAAAAACAATACCAATAACTCCAACAGAGAAAAAATATATAAATGATATAAACACCAAGGTTCAATTTACCCCCAAATTAAAAGCTGCATTGAAAAGAGAGGTCTTAAATTTCTTTTTAAAAATACCAAGAGAGTTTGCTGTTCTAAGATCCAAGGGGAGGGTATTCCACAGTTTAGGGCCATAAAAAAGGAGAGCAACTTCTAAAAGAACGTCTAAAAGAAAGGCAGTGGAAGATCTGAGAGTTCTTGTTGGATCATAAAATGAAAGGCAGTCTGATGATATAGGAATGTGCAAGCTTATGTAAGGATTTGTGAACAAGTAAAAGGAATTTTAAATCAATTCTAAAAGATAAAGGTAGTGTGCAGTGTGGCAGTTTTTAGTACTAGTCAAAGACTTTTAAGAAGCACAGTAAAAAGAGAGTTGCAGTAATCTAAGTGACTTGTAATAAGAGCATGTATTTACATTTCAGAGTTAAAAATAGTTTGGTGATGTTCCTAAGATGAAAACAATATGGTTTTGTTATCTTATTAAAATAGCTAATAAAATTTAGATCAGAGTTTAAAACCATCATCCAGTCTCTGTCTTTTTACTTTTGATCCTAAAAGTAGAATCTCTGTTTTCTGCTCATTTAGTTTTACAAAGATTTGACCACATATTTACATCAGTGAGAAAGGTAATAAGAGTCTGGCGATTACATTACTACTGTGCAATCTTAATTCTTTCACACAAATTTGCAAGAAAAACGTGTTTATGACTTGAGGGTGGTGGCACTCACCCACTTCACAGTGTTTTCCAGTGAATCTGTAAGGACACACACATCTGTAGCTCCCTGCCTCTTCCTTACAGGAGCCTCCATTGCGACAGGGACCAGAAGCACAGGTATTGAGTCTAACTGGAAGGAGACAGGGAGAATGGAATCCTTGAAGTAGAGACCACTCAATCTTTTAATCACACAAAATGCATCTGTTCCAGTACATTGCAGTTCAAGTCATAATTCAGGAAAATAGCTCATAACTCAGTCATGAGTACAAATTATCATAAGCCTTTTTGCATTGCAATATTTCAAGCAGCATTACGAGTAATGGCATGTTTCCTGGTGCATTAAAGCTGGATTTGAGTAATAACACACAAGTCTAAGGGATGTTTTGATAAAGGCAATTCATGTGAAGGTATGCTTACAGTGTTTGTATTTGTTATGTTACCTTTTTCACAGTGCTTCCCCCAGTATCCGTATTTGCATTCGCAGGTGTAGCCCCCATCCCGCTCGTAGCAGTAGCCCCCATTCAGACACGGAGAGGAGTCGCAGACCGATCGGGGCTGTACTGAAAAACACACACCGATACTTGACTGTGTTCCATTGCACTGGGAAATGGTAAACCTCTTTAATTTTATTCAAGCAAGTGGGCTTGGTCCAACCTTTAAAAAACACAGATTATTTGTCATTTTATGATTGGATTAAATATAAAAGCTCCTAAGAACACTCAACAACAGAATAAATCATTTTGAAATGTCTGTCCACATCGTAAATGTAAACTGCAAATGTGACCGTTTCTTTTGCAATAGAAAGTGACACTTGTCAAGACCAGTGTGTTTGAAAATGTGTTTGTCACTATAGAAACCAGCTGCTTATGCAGTGACACATAGCTGCAAAGTGCCGTGTTGTTGGGTTGGTGCCTGAGGCTCTTACCATAGGGGTAGAAGTCCTTATGATCTAGCTCTGCTCCACTAGTCTGACATGTACACAGGTAGGTTCCTCCATACTCCAAACAAGGACCTCCATCAGGACATGGCCTGCTGTTACTGCACGGCGTCTGAGTTACTTCTGAGAGGAAGGGGATTGTGAAAGACAAGTTTACAAATTTTGGGGGGAAAATGGCTTCTGGTTTGAGACATTTGCGATCTTACGGTGACCCAAATTTTTTTTCACATTCATCAAAGCTCTTGTGAGACACCTGATAGGATTATACGTATCATACCCACCAAACTGACAGTAGAGTCCTGTGTAGCCTGAAGGGCATTCACAAGTCCCATTGCTGTCCACACAGACACCCCCATTCTGGCAAAGACATTCCTCTGCAGACACAGGAAGAGAGAGAGTGCATGTGTGTGTGTGTGTGTGTGTGTGTGTGTGTGTGCGTGTGCGTGCGAGAGAGAGAAGCTCAAATCTGGAAAGTTTGCACGAGCTGCTTGAAAGCATGTACTTACATTATGTGAAGTTTTCAGTATTGGTCTAAGTGTAAACATGGCAACAGGCAGAAGGTATAAATGGTCAACATGTGTACCATATGCGGAGCGTCTTTCATCTGCTGTACTGTAAACTATGTATTGATTCGCTGTCATTTCTCTCTCCCTAATCTTTTCCAACAAAGTTCACAGGAGCAGAGGATTACCAGTCAGCACGCTGCACATCCGCTCTGTACAAATTGAAAAGAATGTTTTTATTTTCCTGTCCTTCCTAATTGCAGCAGTGGATCAAAGGACGTGGCCGTAACACAGCTAAATGGCTCCCCTTTGAAGTCCCGGGAGCTCGGTGGAGGGTATTATTTTTCTGATGATATGGAGCATATTTTGTGACCAAACTGTATGGCCCCGAGGGCAATTAATGGATTGTTAATTTGCAAGAGACACTTTCATTGGCCACCTGTGCAGCCCGGGCCCTTTCATCTGAGAGCCTGATTAGGCACTTCTGAGTCCCACTACTTTCGCTTCCTTGGAGGATCATGCTCCTTTTTCCACTGTGCTTTCCAAGTGAGCCAGGCAGGAAAGTATTTGGGAGATTTAAGAGAGCCTATATAAGCACTGATAGTTATTTCAGCTCAAGGGTGAGAAGTAGCATGCATTTGCAATAGCTCAAATACTATTAAAGAGCTTTTGGTGGGAAAAAAATGAAAAAAACGCGCAACAACTGCTATCAGAAAGGGACACTAACCTCTCATGGGAGCCTGAATTAGCTTTAAATGGCTCACTAGTTATTTCCTAAACAAATATAATATGATACAGACGTTAAACCTAATATAAAATGACTTAATAAGCATTTATGAAAGGAAGGTATGAAGCATTAGCTGAGGATGATAGCGTTTTACATATTTTGTGTTCAAATTGCCCTATGGTTATGCAAGCAGCAGCTGTGCTTGACGCTATAGTGTGGTGCGATGGCCAACTTCCAGAGAAGCAAGTAGCGGTGCGGAAGCATGCATATCTCAACAGCTCTGTCTGAAGAAATGACCTGAATACCAAAGACCAGCTTTGACTCATAAAGAGGCCTTTTCAAGTCTAGACAAAGCACTTCCTCTTGTTGGTAAACTAATAAAATGTGCTATAAAACCATTATTCACAACATCAAGCGACTGGTCCCCGTAGTAAACTGGGCGAGGCTGTGTCAGTTTTGATAATTACAATAATCCATCTTCACAGCAGCCTCTTCCAGGGCAGAGCTCCAAATTCCTGTGGGATAGCACAGCTCCTCTTTAAATACCCCAGTCTGCTCTCTACCTGCCCAGCTGCCTGCAAGTAAGTGTACAATACCTTCACACTTGTCACCATAGAAGCCTGGAGCACATGTACAGTTGTAGATTCCCGAGCTGGTGTATTCACAAATCTGATGCTTCTTGCAGTCTTCCTCTTCACACGAGGCTGCGTATGGAAAAGCACGACAGGCTGTGGTGTAAGAGTCGAACTCCATGTGAAAAAAATTGGCAAAGCTGTAGCTGTAGCTGTACTTGCTTTTACCTGTTTGGTTTTCTGCCTCAGTGGAATTGACCTGAAGCACCACCAGCTCTGAGAGAGGAAGATAAGAACAGGCTTTAAAGGTATGGTTCATCCAAATGACATATTTCCTCACTTACCTCTGTTGGTATTTAGCAATGCAGATAATTTATGGATTTATTTGCCCAGGTTCGGAGATAATGAGATATATGCTGGCACCACAATACAATGGAGGTGAATGGCATTTAGCCACAGCATTGAAAAATTACATTTACATGATGTCTTTTCCGGAAAAAGTGCCCCTATTGCTCTGGTCAATCCATATACATCACTTCAACACATTTTACAAAAGAAACAAATGAAAACTGTTCACAGTGAAATTCCATTCACATCCATTGAACTGGGGTGGCAGCACAAACCTCAGAGAAAATCTCAGAGTATACCTCAAAACCTGCGCAAATAAAATTAAAAATATCTACATGGCTAGATACCACTAACTAGAGGTAAGTGAAAAAGATGTGATACAGTATATGAGAAATATATGAGAAGTGTATAATAATTATTATTTGCCAATATTCAATATTCTAATCACAGACATATTGGTATTGGTGCATATGTTGGCCAATAGGTAACAAGAAATTGCAGTACAGAAATGCCAAAGATATGTTTGCAAGTTTGTCCACCAAAGAGCACTGACAGGTTTATTATTCATTCAATTCTTTAATAGCCAAATTCAAGAGACTTTTTTATCAAAAATGTTGGTTTATATCAGGCATTTATTTATTGGTATGAATAAAATCAGAATATTGACCAATATATCGTTATCAGATTTATTACTGTTACTGTGTGTTATTTGTTACTGTTACTATCTACACTTGTGCAGATAGTAACAGAGCAAAACAGACAGATACTGACTGATCTGCAGTTAGGCAGATGGCCAAACAGACATAAGAAATTTGCATATGCCACAGTCCTCAGTCAAGATGATGTCAAGATTTGTGACCCAATCAAAATTATAAAGGCAATTTTTGGCAACAGCAAATAAAGTATGTGATAAAGTGTGATGAAAATTTTTGCAATGGCAATATAGCTGAAATTCTTAATAGAATTTGGTGTAACGACAGAACACTGGAGAAGGGACAGAACCAGCTCACTTAAACAAAGTTCATAGCCATAAACACTTGTTTGGCTCTCAAAGAGGTATGATAGGTTTCCCTTTGTGCTTGTCCCAGTTAGAAAAATGTTATATTACAGGAAGCCGAACAGAAAGGCAAAAGGAGGCTAAACATTTTCTATCAAGAACCAGAAGAATCCCAAAAATGCTTTTCTGGTAGAATTCAAGTTGATTTCAAGTCACCTGTCTCGCAGAGCGTTCCAGTGAAGGCAGCGGGACAAATACAGGTGAAGTTGTTCACCTGATCGATGCACTCTCCTCCATTCAGACAGGGCTGTGACTCACATTCGTTTATGTCTGGAGGATGCACAAAAAAAGAGTTTTTCTGCTGTTGATTCAGTTTCACATTAAGATTTTTCAATCACATGGAAGAGCAAGAGGTTGTCATCTAAAGACACTGGGCTGGATTAAGAGAACTGAACTTCCCTTCTGAAAGCATAGAGTTTCATTGACCAGGTGTCTGGTATTAAGAGTAATCCCGCCTCATGTAGATACAAGGATTCATGAACTGTGCAGGGCCTGATAATTTAATTCCCTATTGGGTTCAAGTTTCATCAACAATCAACCACAAGAGGACCCAGATTAGTAAAGGTCTTTTCGGAAACCGACCTGTCTTCAGTGAACTTCCTCACTGTGGTTCATTGCTACATTGTGTGACTCAAGGAAAAAAAAAAGAGCTGTTTGCAAATGAATTCAACCAAGACCTCAACTTGGACCCATTTGTCTAGGTAGACTGGGAAACTCTTAGAACAAAAACATCTGCCAAAAAGACTGAGTTTGATGTAGAAAGCAGCAGAAAATATTTCCTCTGCCTACTTTCCTCCAAACTGTGAAAAAAATCCTGCTTACCTGTCTCACACAGGACACCAGTGTAGCCCAGTTCACACACACAGGTGAAATCGCCAGTGCCTTGTACACACAACGCGTTGTTGAGGCAAGGTCTGTCTTTGCACTCGTCAATGTCTGTAACACACACAAACACACACAGGGACAGAGACACGCTCATGGAATATTTACTCAGCTGATTAATATATCCGCCACACTGCTCCCCTCACTCTGCAAGTATGTACTGCTGGCTGTGAAAGGTATTAGAAGAGGTTTGATACATCTCCACAGGCTGGACTGTGGGAATAGGCACAGAAGCTCCAGAGAGGCTGGCCCAGGATATTCTAAAATACTGTTTTTGTGTGGAAAATGCTTAATGAGGCACAAAAATACTTTAATTAATCAGAGTTTTTCCAGGTCTTCAGCCTATTTAGTGCATGCAAAGGGTAGAAGAAGTGTGGATTTTCTGATGTACAGTAAAAATGTCTTTATTTAGCTCATCTTGATTTGGGGTAATTTCTTGCTATTGTGTAAATGATATGTATCAGACTTTTCTTGTACATGCAAAATGTACATTTTTGAGCAATTTTCACATTTCAATGTGATTCTACAGAAAGTATTCTAGAAGGAGAAATAAAAAATGTAATCGTAATCACAGTATGCACCAGCGTTGAGGCAAAGTGTCCTTTGTACCTGTTTCACACTGAATCCCAGTGTATCCAGGTGGACACTGACAGATGAAACTATTAATCTGGTCTTCACAAGTCCCTCCGTTCTGGCAAGGATGTGAGGCACACTCGTCGACATCTACAGAGACAGGGAGAAATACAAAGGAGGTAGTGTGACTCTTTTAATTAGAAGAAAACATCTGGCCAAGGTCAGTTAGTAAGGCAATGTCCGAGCAGAATGCAACAGATTGGCATGAAGCTGATACAGGTATTAAGGAAATATCCAGGCGTCTCTTTGGCAAGTCAGGTGAATTCTAGTATTTTTTACAAGTTGACATTATTTTTCCTGGCTGATCTCAGGTAGATAGGTATTCATTCATAGTGTGCAGTGTGTGTCAAGCACAACAGTGCAGGAAGCAGTGTCAACCATAACTCACCAATCTGGCACCGTCGACCGGTGAAGCCAGCCAAGCAGGAGCAAGTGAAGGAGGGGTTGCCTGTAATACAGTCGTCGATGCACTGGCCTCCGTTCAGACATGGTCGCAGGTGTGGGCACACTGATGCTGTAGAAAGAGGTCAATGTAACAATAATCCTAGAAGAAAGTATTAAGACAACCAAGAGTACAAGAACTAATCTCTTAGAAGCAGGTCTTACCGGAGTTATTGCAGCCACCAACTTCCACATTTGCATCATCTATACGGAAGACCCATCTGCCTGGGTAGCCCACGTTGGTGGTTCCCTCAACGTTCACCACATCAGCTGTGCGAGAGCCGGGGATGTTGAAATAGCGCTTCCCATCACCAGCATTGAAACCTGCCTGGGGAGAGAGTAACAGGAGGCAGACATCACAAAATATCGCTGAATTAGAGTTTAGACACCTGACAAATCTTCACAGGAAGCAGATCATACTGTAAATTCCAAAAAAACGTCCGCATAAGCAAATAACCACGTGATCTTACCTGTGCTGCTATCCCTCCCAGCCCTGCCAGGTTTCCTCCACTGTTGGCATGCATGCCTGTGGTCCAAGTGATGTTATTGTACTGGAATATAGTGAAGGAAAGCTCTCCATCTGTAATAAGCACCACTTGGAAAGTATTTACCTGCACAGAGAAGAACAGACTCGGTTAAACCATTTCCTGATTTCCACGAAATTTGGTAATAATGCATGCATCTGACAGACTCCTCATATTAAAAAGGTACAGATTCCTAAATCTCAGTCAGGCTAGAGACATAATAGACTCCTCTGGGCCTGTTGTTGAGGCAGATAGCTAGAAATGAACAATTACCATTAGAATGAAACCCAACAGACGTGCATTCTAACTACATATTATATCCCAGTTTTAACCAGTAAAAACAAGGCTATTTCCTGGGACTTCAAGATTATCTATGCCAGTGGTTTCCAGTAGTTCATCCCTATTAGATTAGCTAAAGTACCCCTTCATCAACACCACACGTCACGTTCCAAATGTGTTAATTTCAGTCAATTTTAAAGTAGAAGTTTGCATTCTTACTACTACCACTTGGAGTGTCAGAAGCTGGACTATTTATTCATTAGATTTAGCTAACTATTTCAACTGGTTATGCATTACTTTTACCCAATTATTTCAAATGTTTATACGATTATATTATATATACACTTTAGATGGTTATTTTCCTCTTATACACAAATATATGGACATATTTTTTATATCAAATCAGAATTTGTATTTTCAAACTAACTGAACTGCTCCACAATATTTCCACACATCCTCTGGCAACTGCAGAGGTACCCCCTGGGGTACAAGTACCCCTGGTTGGGAATCACTGATCTTGGTCCTAAAGATACTTAAAACTTACATAGAGAATCAGAGCTATTTAAGCAGTAACTACATGGTAGGGCGAGAGCTGTACAGTTAAGTGTGAGTTTATACCGGTGTGAGGGAGTTGCCTCCAAAGAAAGTAACTTGAAGCCATGTAGAGATGAGGACCCATGTTGCGTTGAAGTTGGGGAACTCTGAAAAGTACGTCCTGACATCGCCTGAGGCCCTCCTCAGGATGGAGGGCTCCTGGCTCTCTCTGTAGAAGACTCTCCCTGCTCGACGGTTGTCCACATCAGCCCAGAACGGTGCCACAACCCTTCTGTCCCCGGCGATTGGAAAAGCCACAGGTGTGAACTGGGACACCTCCCTCAGGAAAGATACCAGGCCATTGTTGTTAACCTGAGGTGGAGAAAGTCGGAGTTAAGAGTATCTGAATACTGCTACACTGCGACTTGTTTGTAGAATGAGGCGGGGTTAGAGAGGAAGTGCTAAGGAGAAGAGGCGAAGGTGGACAAACAGAGGTAGTCTGACTTGACGGGGCAAACAGCAGCATGGGGCAGCGGACGCTCCCATAACGGATGTTTGCACTTCTCATGCAGCAAACAGACGCTACCTTTATTCCGTGAAATGACAGCAGCTGAGAAAACCAGGTTTCTGCTGCTTACGCACCTGCAAAGTCATCACACCAGGAAGGACGTTCACAGCCTTTAAATCCACAGATGTCTGCCAACAGCAAAGTAACCAAGTAAATGAACCCATCCTCCCCTCGTCAACATCTCCTCTGTAAAAAATGCACAGTCAGCACTGCAGCTATGTACTGTAGCATAGTGAAATGTCAACTTCCAAAAAGATCAACTTTTAAAGGTCAATGATTGGGGTATTGATGAAGCAATTAGGCAATTAATTGCTTAGTCAACTGACAGAAAATAAACCAACAAACCAACTCTGTTTTATCATTGCAAATTGAATATCTCTGGATTTGAGATTGCTGGTCAGACAAATCGGCAATGTGAAGACAATTGTGATGGGTATTTATTTTGTTTTACAATTTCTGCCATTTTACAGACAAAGCGATGAATTTATCACAGAAAATAACTGATGGATTTATAATGTAAACAATTGATAGTTGCACTGATAGGTTGTTTTCTTAATATTTTTACATTTTAGGCATTTCATTGTTACTCTTAAAACTGCATTATTTTATTTTTTGGCCACTTGGGGGCAGCAGAACAAGCAGTAAACAAAACCTTGACATATTACCACCATATAAAGTTATATGACTAACATGTTTGCAAACAGTTGCCTATATACACATCCAGCAGAGAGCGCAGAGAAACATTAGCATTCATTTAGAGATGTGTTTCTGTCCACCGCAAATGTAAGTCCAATATTCACTCTCCTTTTAGCTCTGTTTTGAACTACAACAACAATGATCCACTATGTTTACCAGCTAGTCGATAACTTTTTCTGTTGTTTGGTGCTGGAAACGTAGGGTACAGTGGTTTTATCAGAGCTTTTTTGTTAAACAAGGTTGATACAAGTGATTAAACTGAACCGAAACAGTGATGTTACAGGCCGTAAAACCAAAACAATGAGCTTAAGGACGCTCAGAAACTCTGTAAAGCTGAGGGGAACTGCAAAGTTGGGTGATAATTCTCTGTGGGTTCATCAACACAAGCGACTGCTTTCACATTACACAAAGTAATTTGATCAGTTATTAATATGAAAATATTGATTTAAAAAATAGATGACATAATTGCAAGAAAGCAACAGTAAGGACTGCAAGCTGAAAGCAACAAAACAAAGATGGTAAAAGTGACAAATGTGTTTTGCTAAAGGGTTCTCTTCAGTGGTGCTAGATAAAAGAGGTACTTTGCGTTGCAGAAAAAGGTGCACATTATGGATATAAGAAAGATCGGGTGTACAAGAAGTAAATGAGGGATGTTTAGGGGCAGGGTGGAGGTTATTTAGAGGAGAAAGTTGTGCAGAAAAGTAAGTAAAATGCCTCTAGAAAAGAATAATAATAAAGAGATTTCTGTGATAGATTCTAAAATAGCACTTAGCAATGTGGTAAATGGTCATTTCACTGATAGATTATGAAGTAGCATTTAGCAGTGTAGCATTTATGGAGAGAGTCCTTATATCACAAAGGTAGGCACATTAGGTGATCAGCCACTGCATTAAATTTTGAACATCTTTAGAAACAAGCTGCTAAACCTGAGTGGAGAGGAAAGTTCTACAGGCTGAAGGATTGAATCCCCATGAAAGGCCTTCATTCATTCATATATAATTTCTGCATATTATCAACAAGGAGAGATTCTTCCCACCATGGCACCTATCCTGTTTCTCCTACTCGCTGGCGTGAACTTTTCCTCTCTGCATTCAAGCTGAGTGGCATGTGACAGTGACAAAGCAACGTCAGATGGCTCGGCTTTGCTCCCTGCATGTATAAAAACCATAATTTGAAGGACTTTGCTGTAAAAACAGCAGAGGAAGTTTTGTTTGGCACGGTACGGGAGCTAAGTTAATTGCCCAACCACAGTCTTCCCCTCTGCATCAGCGTGATGTGGTGAGAACGTGGCTGATGTGGGGAAAAAGAGGACCGACTGCAGGGGCAGGGCCCAGGGGTCAGCCAGAGCGCCATCTGATACCGGGAGAAAAACAAGAGAGAGGGCACAGGGCTGGATGAATGGAGGGATGTACATGAATTACAAACCTCCCACACCCACATACCCACTAATGAGAGACCTGTGGTGGCAGCGGTCTGGAAGTCACCCATCTTACAGCAAAATTAGTGTAGGAAACCATGCTGAACACTAAATAGAGTTTATACTCCAATACTGGAATATGTTTAATCGCCTAATCCAATCTCTTGTAGCATCTGGAACTGTTTAAACAACAGTATTTCTTACTTGTTAAGATTTTTTAGGGGACTACTTTGACATGGCAATGACCTTAGAGGAATTTAAACTGAACTTGGGACCCTTTTCTTTGCTTCATATCCCATACTTTGCTTCTTCTCATGGATTTCAGCCAGGCTATAACTAGTACAGACATCCAGTGAAGGGTGGTTATGCATCACACTTATGTGAGAGAGTGAATGGGTTCTGAGCTGCCTTGTGTTATGCTGTAACATGACCAAGGTCAGAATCACAGGGGAGAGAGGTGCGATCACTCAACCTTGTAAGAAGCATCTCTCTCCCCATATTTCTTTCTCTCACTCGCAATGGTGCCACTCCACTCTACAACTCCCTTGTTATTTTTCGGGAATTCTTTGCCGGATATATCCAGGATTTTGCTTGGGTGGCTTTCTTCAGAGCCAAGCAATTTATGGACTAAAATAAACTTTCATCTGGCTTTAGTCAAGCCAAAGCAAACCCCTGAATGAAAAAGGTGCCCATGGATCAACTCAGGAAAACACTAGTTTTCCTTGTCAAAAACGGAGGTTTCACAGTTACAAGCTTGTCCAATTATTTGACGAGACCGAAGGAAGTGACTACAGTCTGACAGTCTGTGCACTTGGCCTGTGTCCTTAGCCCCGGCTCACCCTCATATCAAAAGAGTTTAGATTGAGGCAATAAATCCTGTCTGGAACAGTGTGACAGGACTCAAATACAACTTCCATGGTGCAAGTGATGTGGAGGTTAGGTGTAAAAAGATGTGAGTGCACTGTTTAAATGCTCTGTATAATGTAGGAAAATGTGCTTTAGTTTAAATTTGCAAATCACATAGTTTAGAATTACAGAGGTATTCCAAAACACTTAATTTAAAGTTATGAAAGTTGAATTTTAAGACAATTCCAACTGAATTTGTGACCAGTTTAACCTATTTCTAGTCAAAAATACTGTATACTGTTACTGATGAAAAGCCTGAAACAAGAAATGTCGTAAATAAAGAAAGGTAAGTGGGATATTAATTGTAAAGGGCATGAAGTGAAAACAAAAAGCCAAACTATGTGGACATGCTGCACAAATAAACATACATGTATAATAGCAGGGTAAACCTAAAACATGAACTAATGATTGTAACTGAATACATTTAAGTTAAGTTTTAGGCTTAAAGTCTTAATTGAATAGTTCTATATTTCGGAAAATATGCTTATTTGCTTTCGTGCCAAGAGTTAGATGAGAAGATGCACCAGTCTATTTCTTGGCTGGGTGCAGTGACTTCCTGGAGTCTTGTCGTCACTGTGAGCTTAACAGGCAACCAGCGGAGACTCCAGGAAGTCACTGCGCCCGGCCAAGAAATAGTCTGGCACATAATCCCCCCTGTAAAACCTCAACTTGTTGTTTTTACACAAACAAGCTTCCAGTGTTTATGCTCAGCTAAGCTAACCATCGCCTGGCTGTAGCTTCATATTTAAAGGCCGGACATGAGAGTAGTATCAATCTCCCCATCTAACTCTCTGCAAGAACGCGAATAAGCACATTTCCCAAAAATGTCAAACTGTTCCTTTAAAGGGAATTTAAGACTTTTTCAGACTTTTTAAAGTATCTGCAGATATATCTTGTCCATGGTGGATGAACTGTTTCTAACAACACTCAGTCAAATCTCTCATCCCACACGTGTATAAAAATCTCCCATGCAGAGTACAAAGAATAAAACGTGATGCACACATCTTTGAGCCATACATAGTGGTGAGTGAAAGTGAGTGAATGAAATTGCACAAACTCCAAGTGTTGAAGCTCTTCAGAAGAGCAGATGAGCACTAGCAGATGTGCAATCTGTAAAGAGTGCAGTTACACTGTAGCACGTTCTTGGCTGGAAACTTTCTAAATGTATTTGCATTTTGTTTCAATGTAGTTTATTTCTAATTACAGACAAATGTCACATTATCTTGTACATTTTAATACTATGAATTACACGTTTCACCACATAAACATATATAACAAGCCCTAGAAAACTTTGAGTCTTTGCACTGTCCATGAGTTTATCTATCTACAACGAAGCCTTTGATCATAACCATCTATTCTCACATCTGCTTTTAAACTTGTGTTCTTTCTTCTCTGACCTTGGACATCTTCCTTCATGTTCTTTACACTGGCCATCCGTAAGAGTAGTTAATCCGTGAACTGCATTGTTTGGAAGCCCCTAAGACGCTTTGCAGATACATCTGTGTTCTGTTAAAGTGATTGGTCATTTCTCAGATAAAGCAGCTGGACAGTTCCAGGGGGAAGACCCCTGCCATGTTATCTGAGGCGTGGGAGGAGGGGAGGGGGGACCTGGAGGAGGAGGAGGAGGAGGAGGATGAGGAGGAGGAGAAATCCCAGCAACATGTGAAAACTCCCAGACACAAACCATAACAGAGGGACAGCGTGGTTACCAGGAAGAAGCAGTGGGACTGGAGTGGGATCAAGTCAGGGGGTACCCATGTTTGTAAAGGTATTTGTAGGGTCTGTTGATGAGACATTAGCGACCTCTGTAACCAAGTGTCACATGGCTGTGGCAATCCTTAAATCCACTGTCATATTTGTTGATCAGCAACTGCTAAAAATAAGATGTCTTGCTTCAGGAAGGGACAAAGGCTATGAGTGGATTCAAGGTATGTGGACTGCTAAATAAAATCAGTTATGATAATAAAGCAAGACAGCACCCACAAACCATCTAAAATCAGTTTGGTTCTACAGCTTCCATGTGGTGGTAGCCCAGAGGCATGGAACAAACTCCTGGAAGAAACTATTCATACAAATTTAGCCCCTTAGCGCTCACTGAAATATTAACTGTTCAAAGCAGCTCTCCGGTGGCAGAGATCACCATGTGGCCGGTGCGCTTTACAGCAGATGTTTAACGGATTCAGGTGAGGCACTCAAGATGAGCGTGACTGTAATTTCAAGTGCCTGTCACAATCTGTTATGCCTTGCGTGACTGCAGAATCGCAGTCCAATGAGATGCAGAGTGAGCTGCAGGATATCACATCACGACTAACACGGCACACTTCAGAACACGGAGTACTCAGATTTCTATCTCTATCAGATGATAAGTCAATCTAAGATCAACAAGCCAAGCAACGGTAACTTGTCTTGTCTTGTCTAATTTGACTATTGTGTATCAGTATTATTACAGGAGAAGTGATGCGCCGGAATTCATTGCAAAACTCACAAGAAACACAAAGTGACAGTGATACACAGAAGCTCCAGACTGGTGAGTTTATAACTCTTCAGAAACACACTCCAACACTACACTTAAAATACTGTGTCACTGTCTATGCACTGTGCACGGATGCAAGAGTTTTAAAAATATCTTCATTGGGAGACTGACCTCACACCCTTGGCGCAGTTGCCTAGATTAGAAAGACGACCTTTGACCTTGCCCATTGTTGCCATGGTTCCTCAGCCTCCCCTGCCCATGGTTTGAACAGGGAGGAGGCAGGCGGGGCTCAGAGCGAGGAGGAGGGGATTCAGAGAGTGAACGTGGATGCATAACCACAACAGGTGGTGTTGATTTAAGGGAGTTCTGCCTTTCCATGCGCTGGAACTGAACCTAATACACGACAAAGGCAGATCAAAGTGTGTTTTACTGTGGTGCGCGAAAATCCTTGTCAAACCATTCAGCTTCCTCCCATGAGCACTGTTTCTCTCTCTCTCTCTCTCTCTCCGGCGCGCATATTCCCCCCCCTCCACTCTCTCTTTGAAAAAGAACTGCTCACAGATGCTCCGCGGCAGCAGTAAGAACACAAACTGTCATTTCCTTTAACAGCTCATTGTACACTTATCAGAACATGGCTTACCACTGTTCTGCTAACAGTTTCTCTCGCCCCCTCCCTCAGAGTGCGAGGAGGGCAGATGTAAAGTGAAGAGAATGTCATGGAGGATTATGATTCCACCCGTGGGGGGAAAACGCGATATTCTACAAATGAGGTTACACACCGGTGCTTGTGAGCGCACACAAACTCTCAAAGGGCACTGCAATGTAGTATTTGGCTGTGTGCCAAATCTCATCTCCCTGAGGCTCGTATACAATCCACACCATGTCAGTTTCAATTGCCAACTGCCAAGTGCATGCACACACATACACGCTGACATATAAAGACAAACACACACACAGTAAAAACACAAAATCAGTAAAAACCCACTGCTCTGTACTCACATAGAGTCCTGTGTGCCTGTCTCCAAAAAAGGGGAAAGCAACAGAAATCTCCACGAGCCTGGAGCCTCCGTCGTCCTGATTGATGGTCTGGGTGTCCCCCTTGTCCTGGCCAAAGGGGTAGAAGTCCTCTAGGGGCACAACGGGTTCCACCCCAGGCAGCAGGTCCAGGGAGAGCAGGGTGCAGAAGCAGGGCAGCAGGGCTCGCAGCACCAACACCATGGCCTCAGCCACCCAGGGATGGAGCTGACAGCAGGCACCGCGGAGGGGAGGGAGGAGCACACACACCTGAGGCAACAATAGCAGAGCAGAACAGGACAAGACCGTACGTTCCTCCTCTCTACCACAGCAGTCTGAATCCTCCCCTGACTGCTCTCTGGCTCTGCCTCTTTCTCTCCTCACTTGTCCTTCAGGAGTGAACTGGGCTTCTTGTGTGAGACAGGGGAATACTGTAGATTCCTTGCATTCTGCTTGCTGCTGGGTACTGCATGAGCTACACTCTCAGTCTCACTGAAATGAAATGAGGGAAGGAATGAAAGAGGGGGAGCAGCGTGATCCAGCTGAGATGTTTTTTTTTTTTTGAACAATCCAGCGATTTGGTCCCTGATGGTCAGCTAAGAAATATCCTCAATAAAAGCTCTATTCTGCCTGCCAAAGGAGTTCTTTCAGTTTTGGCCCCACCTCCCCCACAGGGATTCACTACCTTGCATAATTAGCTCCTTGCAGCCAATAGCTGAAAAGAGGCTGGTAACTGGATAACCACTGGGCGGATCTATGATAATCAAAGGGCTGCTTTAAAGAAACTCGTACAAGATTTTCCCCTTTCAGTGAAATTCCTGCTATGTACAGTGACCAAGGCATGCGAGGTTACAGGCATTGTGCACTGTTGTGAAAATGCAACACTGTACAGTTAGTATGGAACTGAAATGAAAGCAAGAGTAAAAAGGAGTTACTGGCTTCTTAAGATACTTGCACACAGTAGATGCATGTGTAGATGAAAACACACAAACACATGGAGAGCACAACATATTTGTGGTTTCTAATCAGCAAAGGGAAGACCGCATATTAGCTAAAGATTTTAGGGCTGTGAAGGATTACAGAAGGGTTGCCAGTGAAACTTTCAAAGAATGATGATCCCCACAGACCTCAGAGTCCGCAGCAATCTTTGAAAGAAAACACTGAAGACAGCACTGGCAACAGAGAGCGAAGGTCATTCTCTCACCCACAACACTAAATCCACAAAGGGTTTTAATGGTGCGAACCAAACGCCAGAACTCGCATGCCATGTCACAAAGTTCACAGAAAACTTTTTCCATAACAAAGTGGCCAGCAGAATAAACATCATCGATGATCTCAAATCTCAACATC
The DNA here is from genome assembly GCA_002120245.1 of Maccullochella peelii. Lineage (NCBI taxonomy): Eukaryota > Metazoa > Chordata > Actinopteri > Centrarchiformes > Percichthyidae > Maccullochella > Maccullochella peelii. The sequence continues at coordinate 44,760 of LKNJ01001941.1, forward strand.
TTGTATACTTGTGCTCTGACACACCCAGTTTATTCAAAGCAATCACAACTTTTGCTCACATTAATATTGATTGAGTCAAATACAACACACAATAAAATAAATGAGTTACACTGTAGAATCTTTATGACAGCCTGAAACACTAATAAATCACAGCACCAGGAAAATCTGAAAACAATTATTGTAAATATTTGGATATATATTCTCATCAGGATACACAAAGACTGATTATGACATATAAAATTGGTACATGATCAATATGACAAATGAGTATACGAACAATTATAAGAGAAGAATAAAGCACCAACCAAGGAAACCTTTCATCACATTGCTTCCTAAAAGAAAATGTGACAGCATAAACAGACTTATAAACGCCAACTGTAGCAAGCCAGAGGAAATCCTTAAAACAATTTGGCACATCCAGTCCACTTATAAACAAAACACTCATTGTTTGTTGTTGTTGAGTTTTCCTGCAGATTAATGTAATCCGGTGTGCACATGTGCATTGGTGGGAGCAAATGCCTTAGGAGTGTGTTTGTGTGTGTGTGTGTGTGTGTGTGTGTGTGTGCGTGTTCTTCCAAATGTGGACACAACTTGTCACATAATGTTGTTGGGAAGCTGCCAGAGGAACAGTGAATGAGGAAGCCAGAGGTGCTACGTACGTCACTGCAGGGCCTCTGCCTACACACCAGGTTATAGCATCTGATTGAAATAGGCCTGTCGTCTTCTTGTCTCCTGATCTAGCTGCTCTTTCAGAGTCAGCACCTATGAAAAGCAAAGAAACACAAAAACACAGCCATAAACCTGTAGTGCAAAAGAAAAGACCTCCCCAACTAATTATCCACACATTATTTTAATTAAAATACCTGTTCCTCCAGGCATTTGACCCTCTGGCGATGAGCCTTCTCCCTGGTCTCCAAGGCCCGCTCTGCTTGGAGCTGACTGTCTCTCAGACGATCAGTCTCCAAATCCAACTCCTGGTGATGACGGGCTGTCACCTCCAGGAGGCGCTGTGCATGAGAGTGCTCCAACTGGGAGATTTGGGCCTGAAGACAGTTCACATGAGTTTATAGAATTGAAAATAGAGTATAAGAAAAATAAAGGTCAGGATGTTTTGTTTTATGCTGTTGTCTGTTGCTGTAATCAGTGGTTGAGCAGAAGGAGGACACAGAGGTTCTCTGACCCTGTGGTTACTGAGGTCATGACAGGGGTTCTCAGCCGGGCAAGTTGGCCAACTAGAAAACAAATGTTGGTGGATGGCAGCTTTTGTTGACAGGCATAAACAATCAAAAACAAGCTCTCTAAAATGAATTACATTGTAACAGCAGCAGTTTCCCTTTGAGAATTATGACCGATACGCTACTGCTGTAGCAGTGCAACTTGTCAGTGCTTTCACAGAATGCAGGTATATCTACTACTACCTACTGCACTCACTGAAGCTGACAGTACCTTCAGTGAAGTTAGAGAGGGTTCCAGACCCATACAAAAACCCCTAAATATATTCTTAAATATTATGTGTTACATAACCATTATTTATTTATTCCTTATTCATCTGACAAATTGAAATATGTACTATGTAAATGTAAATATACGTGAAAACTAGGTAAAAACATACTTTTGTGAACATTTTGGATTTGTCTAATGATGTCACCTGTCAATCACTGGCTGTCTGATGTGGTGTAGTAACAAGTTATTATTTTATATTATTTTTTCCTTTCATGAATTGTTTTTCTTCATTATATTACATTTACCCTATGCCCTGTTGCCATGTTGAATGTATTGTCCTACTGAGAGTGGAGCCATGCCTGTTATGTTATCCCTATTTCATTATGATGCCTAAATGTTTTCTGTTTTTGTCTTAATGTCATATGTTGTAAGTGAAGATTTCAACAATAAAGAGATTTTAAAAGTAGTGTTGTAGTAACTTTCAGTTTCCTGTCTGAATCTGCTAAATGTCTTTATGATATCTGATGTGGAGATGCTTGCATTTACTGCTTGTGAATGTTACATTTGACACAGTGATGATTTTGACTGGCAAAGAGTGCTTCATTGTTCCGTACTGCTCATTAATGTTAAAGTATTTCAGTAGTGACAGTAAACACAAATTGTTCATGTACATGTTATATCTGTAGGGGCCCGTTCCAAATCATTCACCCTGTCGCCCCAGTGTGACCCCTGCCCCATCCCTGGCTATAAACCAGCAGCCCCTCACCTGCACAGTCTGCACCTCGTCCTGCTTCTCAGCCAGCTCCTGCTCCAGGCTGCGGACTGTCTGCCCCAACTGCTCCCTCTCTCTGGCCGCCGACGCTGCCTCCTCCTCCCTCCTCAGCCTCTCCATCTCCACCTGACAGCAACACGAGGGTGACATAATGTTGAACGACTTTACCATGATTGTTCTGCACTCGTGTGCCTCCCTGTAATGCGTGTAGCAGAAGCCAAGCACAGAGCCTCTCGGTTCTCACAGTCCACCTACATGTTTCCATCCCTTCAAGATCGCTTTGTACAATGTGTGACAAAGGAGGTGAATATGTGGAAAAATGGAACAAAGAATATTAGACAAATGACAAACCACAACATAAAACATAAAATCATAAAACTCAAATTATCTCCTGCCTTGTTTCATTATGTGCCTTAATGCTTCAGCAACTGCACGTCTTCTCTTGGTCCAGAATGTGGCAGCAAGGCTTCTGACCAATACTAAACACATATTACTTCAGCCCTGGCTTCTATATGTACACAGGCTTCCAGCAGTTTTAGAATTGACTTTAAGATGCTTTTAATTACATTTTAAAGCCCTTTGTGGTTTGGCTCCCTTATATATTTCAAATCTTTTACCTCATATTCAGCACTAAGACTTTTCAGGTCTCCTGACCAAAAGCTGTTTAATGTTGTGGGGTCCAACAAAAGGGGGACCATGCCTTTACTGTTTTAGCTGTAACATTATGAAGCAGCTTCTCATCGTCAGTATCAGAGCAGCTGAATCAGTGTTACATTATCATTTTTTATTTTTTTTTTACTTGTTTGTATTTTTATAATTTTTTCTTATATATTGTTTTTACAATATATTCTACTGCACTGACTTTTTTTCAAGTCCCCCAACTTTATGGAAGTGCAACATTTAACCACTGCAGATTTCTTTATTCAGACATCGACCTTCTCATCTAACTCTCGGAAAGAAAGAGATTAAACGTTTTTTTCCAAAATGTCAAACTACTACTAAAGTCTGGTGCAGCAGATTGGCCAGCTCACCTTCTCCAGTGTCTTTCTGAGTGCTGACTTGTCTTTACCGAGGCGTGTCAGCACCCTCTCTGTCTCTGCTCTCTCACTCTGGAGCTTTTGTAAAGAGCTCTGAAGATTGGTGACTTTGTCCTGGAGTTCCTCCTTCTCTCGCTGCAGCTGCTGGGAGCTCCCCTGGGCCTGCACTTCAGTTTCCTGCTGTTGCTTCAGGCTCTGGGACACAGTCAATCACCCCATACATCAAAATGGAGCCTCAACCTTTGCACCTTCATTTGGACTTTAACCTCAGTGTGACTCACCTCCTTCAGTGTCCTGGTGTGTTTCTCCAGCTCAGAATTTTTAAGCTCCAAGTCCTCGTGGGCTCTTTGAAGGTTCTGGGTCTGCTCTGCTAGTTTGTGGTTCAGCCTCTTACTTTCTGAAAGGGCATCTCGTGTCTTATCCAGACGTTCCTATGGGCACACACATTTTGATAATGAGCCAATCAGTTTCATCATAACATGATTTAGCACTCAGGCTGACCCTGTCTTTCTCACCTTCCTTTATATTCTATCTCTTTTACAGTTCTTGACACACTGTTGAAAGTTGCAGGCAAGAGAGTTGGGGGTTTTCTCTCGCTTTTTTACCCCAATGACCCGACAGCTTTTGAGCAAATCGAGAGATTTATACCACGCATGTCATGTTTTTGTTTGCTCAGTATATTTAAAGTGCAGTCCCAAACTAAGACCGGAAAGCTCTCCTGAGAAGCTCTTGGAGAATTAATGAGCTTGCCTGAGCATTTTATTGCTTAGCCTTTGAGGTCCTTCAGGAAAACCACAGCAGCAAATGTAAATAAAAAATGGTCAGTCTGGAGCTGAGAAGGTTACATAGCTGCACTGTAAATCAAAGCACAGCCATTCTTCCTTTTTTGAAGTTTCGTTCAAACATCCTTATGTTGAGAGAGGATAAAAGCTTACCAATTACAAATACATAGAACATATGATTTGTTTTATGTTACAGAAATGAAGAAATGTTTATCGAGTTAACTTATCCTACATTGAGGATAATTTGGTGACACACTGTACCTGCAGCAGCCTTCGGTCCTGCTCACTGGCAGTCAGAGCCCTCTGCAGCTGCGTGATCTGCTCCTGCAGGGCTCCGCTGCTGGTCCTGTTGTCGCTGAGGGTGTTTGACAGCTTGTGGATCTGTTCTCTCAGCTGGCTCTCGTGCTGCTCGGCTCGAGCCAGTGACGTGGCCGACCTCTCCTCGCTGACCCTCAGCGCTGCGCACCGGTCCTCGCTCTCACCCAGCTTCCTCCTCGCTTCCATCAGCCTTTCCTGTAGTGCCCCTGCCCCTGCATCCAGCTCTGCTGCTCTGAGCTGGGTCCTCTGTAGCTCACCTTCAAGGGTGCGTTGGGAGAGCTCCAGACGGCTCGCCCTGCTCTCTGCTGCTTCCAAAGACTCCTTCAGCTTCCGTTGTTCTACATTTGCACGACATTCTAAGCCCTGCAAGAGCTCCAACTTGTCCTGTGGAGGAATTAGCACAGAAGTTGTCACTGTATATGCTGTATGCTGTTTTCGTTAATATCTATCTCTTTGCCTTTTACATACTTGCAGTGCCCTGGACTCAGCCTCAGCAGCTTGCAGACTAGTCCTGAACTGAGCTACCTCCTCCTCAAGGTTTCTCTTCTCCCTCTCTGTGCGACGTACTACTTCTTCCTGCAGGGACAGGGATGTATGCGTCTGGTGCAATTGTTCTGCCATCTCTTTTTTTCCTGGAAGAATATGTTGAATATGCTGTGTGTCTAAACAGAATTAATAACTGATATTTTCTGTATTTGTAGGATCCACTGGTTTTCTTACCCTGCTCTGACTGCTTCAAGGACTTCTGTAGTTGTAGCAGCTGGGTTGCTGACTTATCCTGGCTGCCTTGGAGCTCTGTCACTTGCTGACTCAGACTAATTACCTGAGCCATGGCTTCATCCTGAAGGAAAAAGACGTGTTTATGAGATGAAAAAGTGCCACGAATTTTGCTTATATATAAACATGTAATAAGTAAATTCAATTTAAAATTGTTGAAGGTCTGACCAACTTTAGGTCAACAATCCCACTCATTCAGAGTTTGAGGTTTGCGTCCCTGAGTCTTTATTTAGTTATTAAGAAGTTCAAATATACCCTCTCTCTTTGGGTGTCCCTGAGTTCCTGCTGGAATTGGCGTAGGGCTGTGTGCACTGAGTCCACGTCCAGCTCTTCATCTTCACCACGAGACAAGGGCAGCACAGATCCGTCTGTCACACTGTCTCCCCCTAACCAGAGAACACACTCATAAATGCATCCGCTTAGAGCAAAAAAGTGGCATCATGACCCCTCATTATGGAATTGCATGACCACACCTTTTGCTTGCAGATGGTTTCTCCAGGGAGAGGGAGACCGTCTACGGGACCCAGGTGTGCCTGAAAGCCTTGTATGGCTGGCGCCAGCAGTGCGGCGCAGAGCTGAATACAACCCCGCCAGCTTGAGCTCCAGGTCTCTGCGTTTGGCATTGCCCAGGCCCAGCTGCTCTTCCAGGCCCTGGACCTTGCTTTCGGCAAGGCCAACCTGCACAGAGAGATCCTTGACCTGGATCCTGGCGTCTTCCAGTGCTTCCCCCAGCTGGGCAGTGGTTTTCCTGTGCCTCTGGTCACACTGCTGCAGATAAGCCTCTTTTTCTTGCAGCAGCTCTCTGTTCTGATGCTTCTCTGTCTCCAGTTCCACCACATGGCGCTGCAGACCTGCAACCTGCACAAACACACAGAACAGAGTCATACAACGAATCCAATTTGTTCTACTAGTCATGCATGTGTTTATTATATGCTGCTGATTATAACAGGTCATATCTGGGGTGCTTTTAGTAAAGGGTTAATGTGCTTTGAGATGGGTTTCAGAAAATATTTTTCCAAACTGTATCATAAGAGGTTAAGAGCTACAAGAATCATAGCCGAGGCATAAAATTAAACAACAATAAACTTTGCAATTGTTATCCTTCTTTATCCCTTTATAGCAGAGCTTCTCACCCTCAGGGCTGAGATGCTATATACGTAGACATGGTGTTTAGATATTTGTTGTATTTAGTTTGAAAAAGATACATTATCCAGGCTTCACAATAAAGAGGAATCCATGTGGAGTTGCCTCCATGCTCTTGGAAACAGAATACAAAAGTATGCCATCTGATGTTATAGAATACAAACCCTAATTTTTTCACATTTTGCCACACTGTTAATCAAAACACATACTAACAATAGATTTTTTCTTCATTTCTGGTAGTTTGCAATGAAATAGAGCTTCTTTAAGTTATATTTACAAAAGATTTCAAAGTAAAACTCAAGACAATCCATCACTGTTAGAGTGGAATATACAGTGTGTTATGGTTCATGTTCTCTGTCTCTGCACGAGTATGGCAGGTATTCTTCAAGTATGTATGCAAAGGTGGAGTGTTTGCTCTAGCATGCTGTTAACAGACTAATTCCCGGAGGCCTTCTACCTCATTCAGCGCTGCTTCTCTGCCAGCCTCACACTCCAGCACTCTCTGTTTGAGAGTGAAAGCCTCGCGACGTGCCTCCTCCTCCTTCTGCTCCTCCTGACACACCCGGACCTGCAACTCCCGCAGCTCCTGTTTCTGCCGGCTATTCTCGCCTTCAAGGACCTTTATCTGCTCATGTTAACATAGCACATGCCACTTGAAGATAATCCTTTCTTTCAAATAAATCAGATGGAAAGCAGTTACCCCAATAATCTTTCACCTGTCTGCGCAGCTCCTGCAGCTCTCTGCGTGCCTGCAGGCGAGACTTCTCCAGCTCTCTCGTGCTGCTCCGTAGAGTGGTTGCCTCTTGGTGCATCGAGCTCCTACATTCCTCTAAGACAGACACTTTCTGCTCCCTCTCCTCCACAGCTCTTCTCAAACTAGTCAAGATATGTTTAAAGTTAACAACAGAAAACATCAAAAATATCCAGCGCTGCTAGACAATCACAGCTACCGAATATACAGGAAATCTGTGACAGCTGTACCTGCTGTTGTCACTCTCTGCTCTCTTGATGAAAGCTCTTAGCTCCTGGTTTGAGGCTTGGATGGCCTCTTTCTCTCTGGTCTCATCACCCAAGAGCCTTCTCAGGTCCAGAACTTCTTTCCGTTGCTTGTCCCGATCCTGCGCACACTCCTGGAGCTCTCTGTGAGCCTCAATCAGCTCCCTTCGCCCTTTGATAAGCCCATCCTCTGCCTCCTGCAGCTGCCGACGAAGGCCCTCTAACTTCATGTCCAGATTATGGAGAATAAAAGGCATGACATGTCAGTGAGGTCTCATGAATAAACAGTAAACCTCTTATTCGGGAGGTTAATAGATAAACTCTTTCTTCTTCCTGGTTTCTATTTATTTGGTGATATAAATTCCAGGTGGACACAAACATAGTTCACTGAAGAGTTAATAAGGACTTACAAAAGAAAATAGGTCTGTTTTTAATGTAAATTCAATAACCCAACACATATATTCTCAAAATTCATCAAAAACTTCTATTAGGCTATACAGTACATCAAAAGCTCAAACACATGTATATAATCATGAGAACTGAACAGGAAAAATCCTTCAGCATACTGTAAGACTGATTTTGGATCAGATAATGCATTAGAGCTTCATTGTTTGAAAGCTAAACCTCAAGTTCTCTTATTTTAAGTGCTATGTGCACAATCTCAAGATACTGTATGATCCATATTCTGTTTTATGGCAACATGTTGTGCGTAGCGAGAGAAATAGGGAGGACACGGCTTATCTGGGCATGGATAAGAGCCAGTTGGGCCTGTAGCCAGGTGCTGTCTCTCCCCCATCTCCTTACCGTGGCTCGCAGTGTAAAGAATCCAGCAAAAGAGGGGAGATGAGGAGCAGGATGATGAGGAGGAGGAGTGTTATGTTCAGAGGCCACACAAGATGGTCCTTTCTCATAAACTCTAACGTGAGAAAAAACAAGCCAGTGCTGATCTGGCCAATTTTTTTTGGTGGGGGTGGGGGTAGAGGAGGAGAAGGGCAGAGAATATGAGGGCAGCAGTGTTGTGTTATGTGGATGCAAGAGGGGGACCTGGAGTCCCAGTGGAGCCAGCCTCTCGCTGCTGCAAGGGAGAAAATAAACACTCCCCCACTGGCTTATTTACACAAGGGGTTAACTCAAACTTTGATTTCATATTATGGTACCAGGGGCTGTAATCCCCCCCCCCCCNCACACACACACACACACACCTCTCGTTCTCCCTCTCTCCCCTTGCTTTTTCCTCTTTCATGCTCGCTGGCTCTCTGTCACACACTCTCACTCCTGCTTTGTCACAGTCTGTCTGACATGAGAATCCTGAGATGGGATACATGAAAATGATCAAACAAGGAAACGAGCAGGGGTGGCGGCCAAATATGACAGTGTCGCTGGAGCTTGGCTTGATATATGGTAGGGAGGGCTGTCCAAACCTCAAAAGTCTTCTGCTCTGGCTCCACACAACCTCATTCACTATACTTTGACAAGACTAAGGAGACAGAGGGAAGACAGGATGATCCTCATTTTTGCTTTTTTTTATTGAAACTAAAAAGTCCCACACAGATAAACAATCTCCTCTTCCAGGGAAACCAGGCTTTTAAATCAAGGCATGGTGAGGCCCTTACAACTCTGTAGTTACATCTTAATGAGGTGACTGTGAGCTTGTTATTTCGCTAAAACGCCCAGCGACCCCTGCGCCTGGAATTCTGACCTCAAGCAACCCCAAGAGATGAGATTTACGGCTCTCATTTGGCTTAGAGAGGTATGTCACTGGGCCAAAATTATAGTCTTTAATTGCGCTTTTATGTTTATATTAATGTCAATGGAACTAAACTTTCCTCCAGTGGACTTGACAGGAAAAAGACACAGCAAGCAAGTGCTGAGCGGGAGTCTTGAGAGCAGACACCACCTCCCCTTGTAGGATTTGGCCCTGCACACTCTGCACCTGATGGCACCCCGATGCTAGTAAAGCTCTGTGGCCAAAGTCAACAGCAGCCGATGGTAAATGGCTCTCCCTCACACTGGTACTAATTGGTGCAAACTCCCCCTCACACTAGAGGCAGATCCGTGGTCTTCCATCCTATGCCAACCCAAACAAGCCTGTAATTTCCTATCCATTTCTGTGATCCTACTGTACAAACCACCTCTGGTGACATCCATGCTATATTTTCTATGATTTGCTTTATATTTCCATGTCCATATCAACATTCTAACACTCACTTAAGATTGACATTAGTTCTGTATGAGTCATCATCGCAACAGATATTATTATATCTGGTTCTCACCTCCCGTTGTGCATGTTCTCTCTGTTGGTTCAACTCTCTGACCTGCTCAGTTAGACTCTTCTTTTCATTCTCATGAGAGTTCACGGACTCCTCATATTGAGTCCGCAAGTCTTGCAGCTCAGACTGAAGGACAGCCATTGCATTCTGGAACACAGAGGTACACAAATTGGTTAGCTGAGTTCTATGGATAGAACAAGAGAAGTGGCCAGATATGACCCTGCCATATTTTACCGTATCCTGCTCCTGTTTGCTAAATGCCTCCCTCTGCATGCGCTCAAGCTCCATGCCAGCTGTGGCTAGGTCCTGCTGCAGGGCCGCTAACTTCTCCGTGAGAGCAGCCTTCTCCACCTCCTTCTGGGACAGAGCCTAGTGACAATAGACTGCGAGGTCAGGGTAATTTATAATGTAGCTCACATAAAGTTTGGACCTGGACATACAGAAGCTATTGTCTTGCATGAGGATACTGGCAGGACATAAGGCTTTTGATGGACACACACTGGCAACTGTGAAAACAGAACTTGGATCTTGAACTTGAGACAAATCTCTAACCCTACCCTAAAATACTCCAACATTTTAAGGTTCATAAACAATCTAAAAAACCACAATAAACCTATGAAGACCATCTCACACACCTGCTGCTTTTCACTCTCAGCCTGCAGGAGGCTTTGGTTGAAGTCTTGCTGCAGCCTGGCCAGCTCCTCTTGCACCTGCTGCAGATCCTTCTGGCTGTGCACATGTAGCTCCTCACACTGCCTATGCAGCTGCTCCTCAGCCTGCTCCCGCTGAACCGTCAGCTCCGCACACTGCTGTTCCTGTCAACCACCAAACACACACACCTGATTAGTTAATAGACAGCTTAAGCATCTGATTTAAATTTTGTCAAGCCAACATAACCATGCAAGTCTTAGTGTACCTTTTTCTGGCGTTCAGCTTCGAGCTGCTCTCTGTGAATTTGCTCTTTGTTGTTCAGAGTCAGCAGGGCATTCCTCTGCACCTGGGCCAGCTTCTCCTCCAACTTACTCTGCTCTTGTGCAGCTTGTGCAAACTGGCGTTCAGCATCCACACGTATCCGAGCAGCATCACCTGGACAGACGTATCCAATCTCTATCAAAATCACACTCATTAGATGGAGACACTCAGGATCAGCAAGATTTTATTTAGAGTTTTCTTACAGTATTAGGGATACTCATCCATGTCTTTATGTGGAACGTGCTAGCTTAACACCACTTATCCGATCCATGTGTATTTGTGCAGAGTGGTGGGACCTTGGTCAGCTGAGAAAGCAGCCCAGCTGTTGCAGAGCTCACAGCTGAAATATGGATCTCTAGTGGGCTGTTGGAAAGGCTTCATGGCCAGGGGGCTTGGCACGGAGGACAGTGGGGTCTCTGAGGGAAGGGGCTACTCACGCGTCAAGGCCTCGTTAGCCACGAGCAAACCGCGCCTCTCCCCCTCCATCCTGGTGTAGTCGGCCTCCAGGGACGAGGCAAGCTCCTGGCTCTCAAACAGGGCCGTCTCCAGGGACTCCTTCTCTGCTCTGGAACACAGCGGTAAAGTGGGTTGAGCTCTGAAAAAAAAGACCTTTGAACCACTAGGTGTAGAAGGTCATAAAATCCAATGATCCATCATGAGCATAGTTTCCAAATAAAACCGTGTTACTTAAAGACTCTTGTTACATGTGACTGGATGTGCTTCAGAAAGTAAAATTTGCTTAAAAAGTACTTAAATACACATTGGCAGTTGGTCTGACTCAAACAAACACACACACACGCTGGGTTGTTTATGATGCTTTTGAGGAGACTGTACTGACTTACATTCATTCCTTACACTCTTAACCATAACCCATACATGCCTAACCCCAACCCTGACCCTGACCAATGAAGACAGAAACACTTGTACTGTAGCTTGTGCTGAATGCAACTGGGGAAACTGGTTTTAAATCTGAAACTGGTCCAAAACATTTTAGAGGTCAGACCACACAAACAAACACACACACACACACATACAGAAAACACACTGAGACCTAAGTGCAACCAGCTCCTGCGTCAGACCACAGGCCTTTCGGTCAGCGGAGTTTAGCTTGACATCCAGAGCAGCCTTGTCCTTGGCCAGCTCCTCCCTGTCATGGGTAGCTCTCTTTAGGGCTGTGGTCTGTGTCTCAAGCTCCTTCCTGCACGCACACAGCTCCTCTGACACACTCTGCATCTGCCTGTTGACCTGGAGACCAGCACACACAAATTAAAAAAATATACTTTTTGCTTCAAGCAGGCAAAATAAATGACCACACAGCAAATCATTACATGCATCAAACTATAGCATACACACACTTCATGGCTGTATTGTCATAACTGTGGAACGCATTTTTCATGAGTAGGAGTATGAGCAGCAGAAAGAACTCCTACATTAACAGTTAGGATATGGCCGGTAATGTGTATCTGTTGGATTGAGAACGACCCACCCAATCTCTACATTTTATGCAGCCACATTTGCTGTGCTAATATTGAACTCTACATACCCCTCTTTTTGCTGTTACGAAGCATAAATTAACCAAACTTTAAGTGATTCATGACAGTGTATAGAAACTGCCGGGCCATAACAAATGCACCGCCTGAAGCAAAACAAAAATGATTAGTGGGGTTCTGATTTTTTTCCCAGTTACCACTTAAATCACTATGACACACCACAGGACCTATATCTAGCAAACAGAAATAATGATCTGTGAACATGTGCAGTTGATGGGGAACTTGCTGATTGTATTCAGCCTTTATTAAACTCCAAAAAAGAGATTATTGTATGAAAGTAGTGAGGAGAGGACTGTCCTGGGATTCATCTTTTAGAAATTCTCTGAATCCAGCAGGGAAATTTACAATGGAAATTACACTTAAATGCAAACATGATGGATTTGCACATGGCTTAAAAGGTCAGAGTAAAACATTAGTTGAGGCATTGACAATCGACATCAATCATTTTGGGAAAGACATTTGTTTGCTTTCTTGCCGAGAGTTAGATGAGAAGATTGACCACTGTTATGTCTGGGTGCTGAATATGAAGCTAGAGCCAGCAGGCGATTAGCTTAGCATAGCATTAAGACTGGAAGCAAGGGGAAGCAGCTAGCCTGGCTCTGTCAAAAGGCAAATCAACCTATCAGCATCTCTAAAGCTTATAAATGCACATGTTGTATCTTGTTTGTTTACTCAGTACAAAAACCGAAGTGTAAAAACAACATGTCGTGGTTTTACAAGGGGTTATGTGCTGGAACTATTTTTTGGCCTGGCCGGTGACTTCCTGTAGTCTCCGCTGCTTGCCTGGCAACCTCCCCATGACGGCAAGACTCCATTGGCTTAGCCAAGAAATAGTTCCAGCACATAACCCCTCGTAAAATCATCAAACGATTAAACAAACAAGGTATGACGTGTTAATTAGTGAGCCTTAGAGCTGCCGGCAGGCAGATTTAAAAAAAAAACTTTAACAGCATAAGGCTAGTTGTTTCCCCCAATCTACCAGTCTTTTATGCTAAGCTAAACTAACTGGCTGCTGCTCAGCTCAGCGGCTTCAGCTCCATATTTAGCGTACAGACATAAGAGTGGCATCGGTCTTCTTCTAGCTCCTTCTATCTCTCAGCACGAAAGCTAATTATCTTATTTCCCAGTGTGTGAAATAAGTGTTGAACTATTCATTTATGGATTATTCTCCTCGTTTGAATGAAACAATGATAAAGCTCTGCTCTGAAACAGAAATATCTTTACTATAACTTGTAAGAGTATTTCCCTGATATACTGTGCCTTTAGGGGCAGTCACTAACACACCATCACACAATGGTTGAGTCTATAATGGGCCCCTGCAACTTCTAATATTTCACTGCAATGGATTGTTTGAAAAGCAACAATCACTGTAATCTGATTTAGAACCAAACTAAAATGAACTTACTAAATATTAGCACATGATGTCTTTCAGCCTCTCCTTAGGTAAATATTAAAGTGGTTGAATTACACCAATGTTATGGATATGAGTAGTGCCCAATAAGGGGATAAACATGAGCTTAGTGTGATGGAGGACACTCCAGGGCTTGTTTTATACATGGCTGATTTATTTTTACAGATAAGCTATCTAAAAATGTTTGGATGGAATTTGTCAAATTGTTTAGGTTTGTTATATTCTAGCTGAGATCAACACGGATATCCTAGTTTCACATTCAGAACAGATAACAAAACAGGAGAGGATTCTTTTCATTCTTTAGGGGACAAAATAGGGGGATCTGGATCTGCTGAGGGAAGAACGGGAATACTTTAGGTGTTAATTTATTGGGTCTTTCACTAACCCCCACTGGATATTATATGTCTATCTATTTATCTTTTCCAGTTCACATTTGTTCATGAAAATCCCTTGCTTGTTATGTCCCAAGTTACTCATAAAACACAGAGTGGGGCTCAAACTGCTCTCCAAATCCAATTTGAAATAAAAAAAACATGGCAGATGTGTCCAGTACCTCCAATACATTTTAATGTGACAACAAGCTCCATGAACCTGCTGAAAGCTATTAATAACATCACCACAGTTCTCCCAGGTGGTGGGAGCTGGGAGGATGGAGGCTGAAGTGCGTAAATGGCCGGGGGTCTCTGACCTGGGAGTGCTGCTCCAGGGCCTGAGCGTTCTCCTCCTGCAGCAGGCTCAGCTCTGCTTCGAGCTTCTGGCAGAGATCCTGCAAGTGGTTGTGGGAGCTCTCCAGGGCTTGTTTCTCAGCGAGCAGATTCATCATCTCCTGTCGCACCCGTGCTGTCTCCTCCCTGGCTGCTGCCCGCTCCATTTCAGCTTCTCGTCTACGTTCACCAAGCTCTGCCTTCTCACCTTCTGTCTGGAAGGGAAACAAAAATATTTCACTTCTGTTCTGTTCAGCTCTGCCTTCCATCAACATTACAGGGCAACTGCCCGGCAACTGACCTGCAGCAGAATACGATTGAGTTCCACCTTGTCTTTGGCTAAGCCTTCGCTCAGGGCAGCCATTTTGGCCAGAGAATCTCTCAGGGCAGCCTCCTGATTTTGCAGTTTGCTGAGGGCTAACTCATGTGCAGCACTCTGGGACTCCATCTGTGGAGCAAATCATAAATATTAGTAGGATTTAAACCCTCGAGTAATACAGACCTGGTGTAGAACAAAGCAGTCTACCTTGCTGAGAGCCAGAGCGAGGCTGGCCTTATCATCCTCCAACACCTCCTTCTGCAGGGTGATTTGACTCAGAGCCTCCTTCACTGTCACAAGCTCCCTACGCAGATCGGAGTGCTTCCCTTCAAGCTCCTCCAGACTCCTCTCGCTGAAACACAATATGTAACACATACAGTGCATGACTCTCTCACACTGTTTCTTTGTCTCACACACACATAGCAGATTATTTAAATAAACAAAATCCCTTAACAGTAATCTATCTACACTTTAAAAAGATGGAGAAATGTTGGTGCCAAAGGCCAGAACATTGAGGGAGTTACTTTTTTTTTTTTGCTGTATCGCATGTCCTGCTCCAATTCTCAGCTAATCAAATTTTTTGAAGCAAAAGAAACCCTCAGAAAGAGGGAAAAAAACATTTTCTTCGAGCATGAGTGCAGTAATGCAATGTAAATCATTTACATTTTCATCCAAATGTCATCTGGGTGCATTGCCGGCCGGAGAATGACATGTGTTACTGATCTGAACTTTAAACAAACGGAGCTTGAAAACAATCACGGGTGACACGCGGGATATGTGTTGTGTAACGGTCATTCTCCCTTGCTCATGCTGTACCCTCTTTGGGCCTCCGTGCGCTGGCGTGCCAGCTGCATCTCCAGATCTTCCCTCTGCTGCCTCAGGAGGTCCCGCTGTCTCTGGAGCTCCAGTGACGAGCCCCGCAGTACCTCCAGCTCGGCGCGCTGGGAGTCCACCTCCTGCTGCAGCCCCGACAGCAGCTTCTCCAGGCTGCCCTTCTCACTGTGTGACACGGAGGTAGAGAGAGGCAGAGGAACAGAAAGAGAGAGGGAGAGTATGCTAAGGTCAGTTGTTACACAATGATCATCAACATCATCGTTATTAGAACACTTGATTTTCCTAAGAAACAACATCAACAAAACACTTCTTGTATAATATTGTATAAATATTGTTTTTGGACAGGTTTCAATACATCTAAATATGTTATGATAATGATAGTGAAGATTATCTGCTTAATTAAACACAAACCCAAACTATAATATTTGTCATCATCATCATAATTATTATAACATTTGAATTTTTCCAAAAACAACATTCAGGCCTAATGGCTAACATTTCACAAATAACAAAACATAGAAAATATGAAATAGAATACACAACTAAGCAACTACTTTTTATCTACAGTCTTGAAGCCTCAACACAGCCAAGGAAAAGGGTAATAACTAAATGATCAGGGAGTACCTGGAGATGAGCTCCAGTGAGCAGCGGTATCTGTTGCTGTCTCTGAGGCTTTCCCCCAGAGCTTTTTTAGCCTCCTGACTTCCCCTCCTTACTTCCTGGATCTTCTGCTCCAACTCTCTCCTCTCAGCGTCCCTCTCCTGCAGGTGATCACGCAGCGTGTCCGCTTGCTCCAGGGCAGCGTCCAGACGCCCACGCAGGTCCTGTGGTTTATATGCGGGTGCATTGTTTGAGGTGTGTAGGTAAAGAAGCTTGGGTGAAATGTTATTACAACGTGTTAAACATATTATCTCACTAAAACATTTTTGGCTTCTGACCTCTTACATTTTAGCTATATCTACATGTAGATATAGCTATATATATCTACATCCCCTCATTACAGGGGTCTACAGTACAGTAGACATTAGTGTACATGAGCAGTTCAACCACAGAATGATTTTTCCTTCTTGGATTTGTCTCATTTGAAGGACTTTTAGATGCCTGAAGAGGTGAAAGAATACAGTATTTCACAAGGAAAAAGGCACAAATTAGAGAAAAGTCTAAACAAAACCTTAATTTTGAAATATACATACATACATATATACATATTTATTTTATTTCTTAGTTCTTTAATCATTTTGTGACCTCTCAGATTTATTTTGGGACTCCTCGAACAGTTCCTACCCTCAGGTTGGGAGCTACTGTTCTAAAACATCTACATAGGGCAGCAACTTTTACTGGACCTGTGTTTGTTTCTGGTGCTTGGCGAGAGCACTCTGCACAGCCATCAGGGTAGTGTTCTTCAGAGGAGACCGGCCATGAAGAGGTGAGGAGGACACACTCTCGGAGCCACTGCTGTCACCCTCACCGCAAACCAACTGGATATGGCAGATATAATGAAGGAGAATGGAAAAACATGAATCGTATGTGCTAACCTAATGAATGATCTAGCTAAGTGCATTGTTTTGTTCTGACCTGGTGAACATGGCATAAAACGTTTTGGAGGGCTTGGATCTCTGTGTGGAGGACCTCCGTCTCTGCTTTATCCTGTGTTCTCCTCGTCTCCTGAGTAGGAAACCATTAAGGTCAGATAAGCAGCACACATAGAGCAAGCCTGACATTCCCCAGACGGCAGCCCTCTAGACAAGGAAGTTGTGGAGTTTATCAAGCCTATGGTCCAGACTATAGCCAATTTAGCCCCCTTAACCACCCGTCTATCTGCCACCTCCCAGTCATGATTCCCCAGGTCCCACCATCCTGTCCAGACTGATCTGCATAGTGTTGAGGCTGGCATCCTTCTCACTGTTCTGGCTGCGGAGATGCTTCACCGTGTCAGTCAGCTCCAGGATTCTACGTAGATCAATATGCATGTAAATGGACAGAGAACGAAATCACACACACACACACACACACACACGGTTCCCTGACACATTGAAGGTACAAGACTGGCATGTCCTCCTCCTCTACTAGACCATCAACACTATCATATTCTCTGCATAGAATCATGGGATTAACAATGACTTTTGATAAGATCAAAAGCCAGCTAAAATCCAGAACACAAAGGCACTGACATTCCTGCAGTGCTCTGACTGAAGTGCACAGGAGATGGTACAAAAGACTTGATTCTTCTATATCAGGGCATAAGCAGAACATAGCTTGATGTGCAGGATTGTAATGATCAAAGCCTATGTAAACTTCTGGGGTTCCATCTAGGGGATTAAATTTGGCTTTCCTTTCAATTATAGGAAGAATGGGAATTTTGCAATTGATCAAACGACTGCACTATAGATGCCTCAGGCCCAGAATTTCTATTTCAGTTTAGGATGCTTTTTTCTTTCCCAGCAGCCCCGGTCAGCTAGACCAATCCAGAGACTGTAAAAAAATATGGGTGTAGGGTTTGCGCTGTGAGTCCCAGGTTGGAGCTGAAGTGAGATCAGCAAGAGACAACTTAAGACTTTAAATGTTCTCAATCGAACAATCACGTTCATTAGTAATTGTGGTACCAAATTCATGGGGGAAAAATTTTTGAGAGATAAGTGCAGGGTTTTCTAAGCTGTCTCAATGTAGTTATTATTGAATACAGCATCCAGCAGTCCTCCAGATGCAGCTTAAAGCTAGATCTTGTCATTTTGGCTGCCATTTTCAAAAGACAGGAAGCTAACTCCTTATGATAGACAGGCCCATATAGATTTGGAGATGACTTTACCTGGAGTTAAGTTCAACTTTCTCTGCATCCCAGCGACCCTGAAGCTGCATGGCTTCTTTCAGCTTGTCCTTCAGTTGCCTCTCCAGTGCTGACATGTCCACACCACTAGAGGTGCTCTCCTGTGTTACTTTGGCCTCTACGTTCATGCAGGCAACATGCAGCTGCCGGCTGGCAGCGACACACTCCCCGCGCATATCAGACAGAGTCCTGTTGAACAGAATTTAACAGAAAAAGATTTACAGAATGTATCATAACATATGAGAGATCTGAAAGGGTAAGGAAACATGACATGGTGTTTTTGTTCATACAGTTGTGAGCCATTAGTTGAATTAAAAAACTGTCTGTATTTGAAAAGAATGAATGTCTGTAGTGGTTAAGATCTGGGATCAGGGCTCACTTTGAAGTGTCTTCAGGTTAAGTTACAGTACAGTCTCTGACATGATCACAGCTGTCTATGAGCTGAGCAATCATTATTAAAGCAAATTACTCTTCAGTAGTGTTCACTGTGGTTCAACATGATAGAAGCCATGTCTTATAGGGCTCAAGCTTTGTCCTGATGGATGATTTCATTGGTGTGGCTTGACACCTTAAGTCATCTGTCCCCCCAGTGAGGAAACAATGAGCAGGGGGACTGGCAACCCTGTTGACCTGCTCCACTTTGATCCTCGGCTGAGACAGATGGATTGTGGTTGCAGTCGTGAGTGTGAGACACAAGAGAGGTGGGGGTTCTTGTGGAATCCTGAGTCCCCGGAGGGATTCTGGCAGCGCGCCACGCTCACCTGTCAGTGAAAGTCCTTAGCTGGGTGAAAGTGCTCCGCAGGGAGGCGGCCTGGCGCCACAGTGCTCTGACACGAGCCTGTTCACGACACAGCCGGGAGGCGCACGTCTGCAGAGAGAAGCAGACAACAAGGGGACCAAAGACTGGAGGGTGGGTGGTAAGGGCTGCTCACAGCAAATGATGGCACCTCTCATTTTATTGTGATCGCAAACAGATGCAATACTGGAACTCCTGGACTCACACTGGCACACATACAAATAATTGGATTTCCCTGAATCAACAGATGTAACCCATTTACGGCACGAACGGCAGATTGTTTGCACAAAATTTTCCTCCCCCTCAGCAGTTGGAATGTTTTCACAGGAAACAACAACTCAAAAATCATAGCAATGAAATGAACAGGGAATGAGAATGAATTGACTAAAGTGGCTATGAATGGAATTCCTACCTCATGTGAACTCAACAGGAGTTTAATTGCACAATCTCTGAGCAGAACAGGATGAACTCTTTCCCTGTTGTCTTTCTGACTCGAGCACTTCATTTTTGTGGTTATTCTCACCTCTTGCTCTCTGCGCAGACGGGTATCACACAACTCAACGTCTTCGCGAGCCTTCCACAAGCTCTCTGTTAGCCCATGGTTGACGGTGCCTGCCTGCTCCAGTTGCTCCCGCAGCATAGAGTTGACTTGGCTGAGGCTGGCACACCTGGAAATAACAAGCGTTAGAGACCATTTTTGGCACTTCTCCCCTGACAAACGACTGTCATGACACCCTTCTATAACCCTTCCGCAGCACCCAAACCCTTGCCAACCACTCTTACAGGGTGAACATGTGTGACAGTTTTATAACGTCTGTGTCAACTTAGATTTTACTTCAACCAGATCTTTTTGTATAGTCATTTTCAAAAATGTTTACATCATTCTCACACTAAACACACACCCTGTTACAGTAAAGCACGCCACATTGCTATGTTTGGTTATCTATCTGAGAGGAAGCCAAACCCATGTTTGCATGTATGAGATGATATGGTGTTTAAAGTGAACTGAGATGTAGGGAAAGAGGGATTCAGGAATCCCAATAATAAGCAAAAACATAAGTCATGGTAGACTTAATCTCTACATTAGCCTTACATTACAAAGTGCTTAAGTGGATAGAGTTTGGTAACTCTGCAGTGAGTGATATTTTAGTAAAAAATGTCAGGTCCTGGCAAAGTTACTGCCATGGACATTTCAAATAAAGTTCCATAACTGTATAAATCATAGAGCATTTAAACCTGGCCTCAGCTGCAGAGGTTGGCCCATACTTAACGTGAAGCATCATTAAAATGCTTTGGAGAAGAGAGCCAACATAGTCCAACTAATTTTCTCTGACAAATTTGATGCTGAGATTATCTGCCAAGGACAGGCTCTGCTCTCTCCCTGCGGCGGGAAAGCTCAAGGAACTGCTGGGAATATCTCTGCTCCGCGCATTTCACAGAAATATTTCGGCTTGATTCCTGCTCCTCAACAAGAAACAGAGAAAGAAAAACGGGAGCAAATTTCTAACAGGCTTATCCATGAATTTACTGCTCTTAGTCTGCATCCAAAATAGTGACTCCCTGCTGCTGTAGGTTTTCTGATATCTGGATTCCAAACTTTTTGCGCTTTTTTAAAAACTCCCTAATATGCGTTACTTACAAATACAGAAGCTGTACAAGTTTCTCTATTGCCTGGGAAACTTGGCCACCTGCGCTGCATGGTGCTCATCACTCACCTCTTCTGCTCCTCCTCCAGCTGAGCAGACTTATTCTGGATAGCCATGTTGAGATCCTGCTCTGTCCGCTGCTGACGCTGGGCTGCGTCCAGGTGGGCCTGCAGCTGAACACACACACACACACACACACACACACACACACACACCACCACTACTGGCATCTTGATAACACTTCTGTTTATGGTAGCCGTAAGTTAGCAGTTGCCTAATATTTATAAAGCAGCATAATTACAGTGGAAATCTGCTAATGCAAATTCTCTGTGGAGGCCACTCAGCCAAGAATAATATTTGACATTTAAATAAATCAAAAACAAATCTTATTCACGGTTTGTGTTTTACTTTTCAGTTATGCGTTGTTCCTTTACTGGTTGTTAAAATGCCTTTCATTTCTTGCATAAACAACTGGATTCAAACAAATGAGCATAACGGATGTATTGTAACAAAATTCTTAATTGGAGATATAATGGTTCATAGTTCTCATGTCTAAATTAATTATAACTAGTTAAACAAAAACATTTGATTTCATGGGACAAACATGAAATTAACACATTGCTTTGAATATTTTTGGAAATATTGTAACATATTGACATTTTGATAATGATAAAGATTTATTTATAAGATTTATCCCTCTTTAAAGAGGGTTTAATGCTAGCAAGGCACTTTCAGTTGATGGGTCAGTTGGAAACATTTTGGTCTGGTTGGGTGTAAGGAGCAGACTGGCCTCTAGAGGACCCTAGCGGGCCCTTTACACTTGAATATTTATATCTAAGCAACACAGAAACTTGAAGGCGCTGCTACAGTCAAGACGTACCAACAATCTCATCTTCTCAGACTCTGAGGTCTTCTCCAGCACCTGCTCCTCTAGTCCCCCACACCTCTTCTTGTACTGAAGAACCTTGTATAAAAGAAACACAAGGTGCACAGTTGAGCTGAAGGAACTTTATTTTTTTTCATGTAACAATTTCTGAATTGTGAGGTCCATTTCTAGTCACCTTGGTCTGAAGCTTCTGAACAAGGTGGGCTTGTCTCTGCTGGGCCTCCTGGTACACCTGCAGCTTTTGCCTGTAAGCTCTCTCCTTGTTCTGAAATTGCAGGGATCCTGTTGATACAGTGTCCTGGTCTGAGTCCGCTGCTGACTGCAGCATCAGCATCTGATCGAGCTGGATGGAGGGGCACCAAATGAGTTTTAGCAAGTTTGACAATGTGACAGGATATTGCACATTATAATACACAGTATACATGCTCTCTATCACCAGTTATCAGTTTATTAGATACATTTGTATAGTCTAATGTGATCCATTGCAGCAGCCCTATAATAAATCCTTATGAAACTTATTGTATTCTGTTTGTTACTGATAGTGTGTCATGGAGGTGTGGCATGGTCATTGTTACAGATGTTGTGGTGTTGTTGTTTTACTGGGCTGCATTGCACCATTCATAATGATTTATTGCACACCAAATATGTTGGATTGCATTATATTACAGTGTATGGGTGTACTTAACAAACCGGTAACTCAGTCTATCTCATTCTAATTATCTGGATGTACCAAGGATTAATGGTTGTGCTAAAGGACATGTTGGCGTTCAGACGAGTCATTTAGTACTTTTCAACAGTTCACTGTGGGTTATGTTGGAGAAAAAAAATCAAGTTAATGCACGGGAGTTTGGCTCAATGCATTTTTGAGATATTCAAGGAATGCATGTTGATGCCAAAAAGTACATATTACAATACAGCACTCTTGATTGGTAATTATTATCATCATATGATTCAATGATACCAATACTGATGAGATTAAATATGTGCATAGGATGTTCCCCAAAAGAACAGAAACCCTGCAATGGTCAACATTTGATTGACCAATCTAGACACCCACAGTATTAATTCAGGATGAGGGTTGGACAAACAATGGCTAGACTTAAAGATGGGGTGAGGGGTTACAGTATTAGTGTGAGGCTATGGAATGTCCAAGTACAGTGTTTATAGGTGTTTATGCATGATGGCTGTATCGGTCAAATGCATCTAAAAACAAAGATATACAAATGTGCTGGTCTTTCTCATTGTGGAATCTCATATCCTCTCCCATATCTGAAATCCAAATGTCCTGTAACCTCTCAACCTCACACAACCTAAACTCCCTCTGCACCACCCACTCTCTATCCTGGTGCCAGACACCCTGTCCTCACTAATACAAACCACATGGCCCTAGAGCACTACAACACGCTGCGTGCCTCCAGCTGCCCTCGCCGACTTCTCATTTAAAAGGAGAGGAAGAGAGCGAGAGCAAGGGAGCCCCCCTCCCCTGCAACACACTCCAAACCACCATCCAAGCCCTTCAAATCAACCCTGCGACCCACTCCCTCCCACCTCTCTTCTGTACCTCATCTCTTCTCTGGGTGCTTAATCTCTCCAGCAGGCTCCAAGAGAGCCAAGACAATAGTCTCACTGTTCAACACTGAACCCAGCCACTTTGCCACCATTATTAACACATTTTCAAATGCCCTTTTCAGAATTTTATACTACAAACTACGCTAACGGCCATCATGCACTTGGCTCTGTGCTTTTGGTGTTTTTCTCAAAGGACCCGGAGAGCACAAAAGCTTCTTTTACTGCCCGTTGTTGAGGTGACAACTTTAGGGAATGAAAATGAAGGAACAACATGGGCGGAGTGTTTGAAACACACAAAACTGCAGCAGCTGTGTTTAAAGGGACTCCTGGAAACAGCTGTGCATGGAGCATTAGTGATTATGCATCTTTTCAAGTATTTTGGCACAACTATAGCAATAACACTGACTGACTAACAAGCATTATAAATACACAGTGGATACACGGCCATAGCACACAACACAATCTACATTTGGAGCTTTATAGAGGGGTCTAATGCTGTTATTGCTTTGGGGAAAGGGACCACAGTACAACTGAGACCATACACCAATGTAACTCATAAAAACATACCAAAACTAACTCAAACTCACCTTCATAAGAAGATACTCATTAATACAAAAGGCTCAGTTATTTCCACATATTTGCCACTGATAAGAGTCTGCCCCAGAGGGAGCATAGTCGTATCGCCAAAATTTGCAGGTGCTGGTGCAAAAATAGGCAATAGCCCCTGTTGACCACCCACCACTATTACCTCTCTGTAATTATTAAATATCAACTTTACTAATGATGGTGTTAAAATTAGTTCTATGATTAGGTAATAATGCAGGATTCAGATAAACGCCCTTGTCATTTCAGTTGATATTGTACTTTAAAATATTTTCATGCGCTAGTCCCAGTTTTGTTTGCATCGCACTCAGCAGTGATTCTAGTGTCTGTTGGGGCCTTAGACAAAAATTCACAAGCAGGTGCCTGCCTTGCCTCTTCACAAGCTGCACGTCTGATAGCGCTCATGCACTAGCACCTGGGTGGCGCGATACACAGCCTGACACCGGTGTCACACTAGTCCAGTGACCAACAGTTGCCAACGGAAACACACAGGAGGCGTAGCAACATAGAAGACTGCTAGCTAGTTAACAAGGATGTTAACAATCCAGAGTTTAAAATATTTTAGAAAATGGCTTTGTAAATGTTCATGAGGAAAGAATACATTCAACATGTTTGTCAGGCCTCAAGTATACACACAATGCATTTTGGTGTGTAACACTGAATGTAAACATACTGTAACTTTGTTTGTTTGAAAGAAAACCGCAAAGGGCACCTTTAACGGTGTATATCCCCAAACACATTTGCAATTAATCAAATTACTACAAATCATACACACTGTGAAACTTGGGCTTCTGGAGCTGCAAACTGCAATCCGTCAGTAAGAGCAAAGTCATAATACAACCTCTAGTCTGGAACAGAGCTATAACTTTCTCACTTTGAACTTGACTTTTTGTATTTTCTGAACTCTGTGTAGTCTTTCTAAAATCAGAAAACACATATTGCAGGGACATACCAACCTCCCCAGAGCTGGAAGGTCATGCAAATTACACAAATATTGCAGATTTGTTTGTACTGTATATAGACAAATTGTGATATACATGATATTTGCCCATATGTATGTATAGTCACTGCTGTAGACTACACCCTCCCTACCTTACTGTGCACTCAGTGACCAGGTGCCCCTGGCAACTCCTAAAGGTGCCGGATGAGGAGGGTTGTTTGTACTTTTTCATACGTAGCTGCAGCGTGTGGGCTTCTTGCCAGTGCCTCGCCACAGCTCCACACACTACAGAGGGGACGCTTTTTTTCATTGTTTCTCCCCAGTCAGCTGTAAAGCAGGAGGCCGGGGGCTGCTCTGGATTATCCATGCTCCATACAGGGAAGCTCTCAAGAGGGCGCCATAACAGTCTGTTGTGGAGACCCCCACCTTCACTGAACTCCTCTACAGCACCATCTACTCCCTTGCTCTGCTTGCATCATTTAATCTCATCATCCTGATCTCCAAGTGAGCTTGAACTCATTGTTCTTCACAACACACCCATCCATTGGTGACTGTAAAAAGGCGAAAGAGAGAAGCAAGTAATCCCAGTCCTCCATCTGCCCTAACTTGGGGGCTTACAGGGCTTACTGGGGGCCCAGAAGTGTGCTCACTGAACACCCTTGCTATTTACGACCTGCCTCGGAGTACAATCGCTCTCGAGCAGCCTCCGCGGCCCCCTAAAGTGGACTGAGCCCAATCCCAGTGTAGCCCAACTCTTTGAGGTCATCTACTGCCATTTTGCAATAATGTTCAAGATGCAATTCATACAACAGCCTTTTTGTCATGGTATGTTTTATGCCTCCATATGGTTGCTACGGTCCCTTTTCTTTTTTTTATTCCCAAGTATCTGTTTCTGGAGCCCTGCTTATGTTTCCAAAGTAAAAGACGTTTCAGCCTCTTAAAATGTGCTTTGAATTAGCTTTTTATATTTCTTGATATTTATGATTTGTGCCACTCCTTGCATTGTCTCTTTTGATAAATATTTCAAACAACATCAAGGGATAATCTTGCTTTGATTCATCTGCCAACAAGCAACAAGAGAATCATTTTCAAGGCCCTTGTGAAGGCTTTGGTGTTTGGGCCAAAACTTGCTGCCTTGCTCTTGTGGTAGATCAAAATCCAATCCATTTCAGTTACCAAGTTATGATTACAATATTCTCTCGCTGACCTAATGTCACAACATTTGGAGATCTGATAACTCACCAGTATCTAATGTTTTAACTGGGTTTTGTGAAATGTTTTGGAATTTGCAATGCGTTTCTGCAGTCATTTCTCTCCTCTCTTACTATATAACACTAGCATTGTGGAGCCATACCTGCTTATCTATACAGAGATACACTTCCAGGCATATCCAGCAACTAGTCCACATCCTCAGTCCTCTTTCTTTCTATCTCTGACTCACTCAGGGTGAAATCTGGCCATGCACAGTCCAGCCAGCATGTGAAGGGTTACAGCTGCAATCGTTTTCCCTGGCTTGGCCTGGGCCCAGAGGCTTAATAAAGGGAATTAATGGAGTGCACTATCTGTCAGATTCCTAAACACAGCTGGAGCGGATGTCCATCGCCCCCAAGCTGCCCAAAAAACTTACTATCCTCCTTCAACAACATACCCGTTCCCCTTTCCCCTCACATTACCCCCTGAGTGCTGACTCTGAGAGAGAGCCCCAGCTGATTGTGAAAGCTGTTTATGTATCGTCACTAACGGTAATTACACAATGTGGGATAACAAACGGGGGAATGGAAGTGAGGAGGGGAGGGGTTACCATGGAGTGAACGTTTTTGGTTATGGGGACAGCTGCTGTGATGGCATACAGGCAGGGCTACAAGTGATCTGTGTAAATACAGTCAAGCTAATAATACATGCTGTGTACTCACAAGCATGTGGCTGGCCTTGCAGCACATAATGACCCCGGCAAGGACAATACTGTACAAAACCTACACACACACACACTCAGTCAGTTAAAGACTTCACATCTGATTAGACACTCTTGACATGTGAAAAAGAACTGAAAAGTGTGCTTAATGTTTGACTTTAAAGTTAGGTAACATGAGTAGCTTTATGTCAAATGTTAAAAAGGTTTAATGGAATACTTTCATCAAAACTTTAGTGCTGGGATGGGCTTTTAAGCATATTTTCTCTGGGGAAGGCAATTCATTTTTACAATTTCATGATAGTTGAGAGAGTCAGACTTTGTGGCGGTGTCCCATTCAAACTGCAGCCTAAATGAACAGGTTTGTGCCAGCAGGGAAAACAAACTGGAAACAGAGGGTAAAAGGGGACAGTAACACAATCCCTAAAAACAGACTTTATCTGCACCAACTATGTTTGACAGGGTTCTTATGCAGAGACCCAGGGGATTCAATATTTCAGAGGGTACTGGCAAACGGCAGTTGGTGTCAGAAATCAGTCAGCAAGAGTTTATCTTTATCCAACTGACAGCCACACTGCAGTATTGTGCGGCCCCTCGCTAAGTGTCCAGGCAGTAGGGTATGGATGTCTATGTCTATATGAGAAAATGCACACTGTCAGGGCTCCAGAAGCAACACAGAGAGTTCAGAATCCACCCCAACATGTTCTCCAACCTCCTGAGGCCAACAACTCCCAAACTGGGTCAAGGTTTATCCTAGTTCAGGTGCAATTTTCTGGGGTCATGAGAGATCACGCTGAGTGACTTAACAGAGACACAGAGGAAGGCTTTCAGAGTCCAGGTGTGACTTCACCAGCATTGCGTTAATGGTCGTCTGTCAGGTCAAAGAGACTTAAGGAAAGCTGGGGAAAAATGGGGATTTGGGGTAATTATGTATGTTTCTCAACTGTAACACATTCCGTGGTGGGCTTGCTTCAGCTGACATTCTGACACTGTGAGCATCAGACTTTCAGAAAGAAACGTTTAGTAGTTGGGCATCATATTTAATATCATTTTCCCAGAATACATGTCAAAGGGGACAACCTTGTTTCAAACTGAAAAATGCTTTAAAGGAATAGCAGACATTTTGGGAAATATGATTTTTTGCTCTTTTGCCAAGAGTTAGATGAGAAAATGGATACCACGTCTGTATGGCAGATATGAAGCTGGTCAACTTAGCTTAGCACAAAGACTGGAAACGGGGGAAACAGCTAGTGTGGCTTTGGCTCTGTCCAAAGTTAAAAAAGTCCACCAGCAGCACCTCTGAAGCTCACTAATGAACACATTATATCACGTATGTTTAATCCATACAAAAACTGTGTAAAAAATGACCAACGACACGGACGGTTGCATGCCGGACTATTTCTTGGCCAGAAGAAGTGACTTTCTGGAGTCTTCTTGTCACCATGAGGTTGCCAGGCAACCAGCGGCAACTCCATTGTCACCAAATCTGCTGGAAAATTACTAAGCAACAACAATATGGAAATGTTGCTGGAGAAATTAAACTCCACGGAGAGATTTACACCTTCCTGCTGCTTGCTTTAAAGTCTCCTTGTCTTGGGCTTGGTACATCCCGTGCCTGACAAACGGGAATGAAAAACACCTGGTCACATGGCATCAACCTGATCGCAAAAGGTATAGAGCAAGTTGGCCTGTAAGTAGTTATGAGAGCTGGTTGTTTGACCCTTGTAACTGACAGGAGGGCACACCCCAGCTGTGAGCTGGCAACTGTAGGAGGGTGAAACCTGGTCCCCACAACAGTGAGCGCTTTTCAGTAACACATGCAACCAAAAACTGTTCCAGAGACACTACACTGCAGCTGGCCTTGTACTCCTATCCTTGAAGGAATGCACAGTGCAGAATTATGAGCAATGTGCAAATTATCAAGGCAAATTTCAATTTCACAATACTCCATGTAAACTTAAGCTTAGGGCAGCTGGAACAAATGCTGACTTAAAAGGGTTCTCACAGGACCTCATGGACCAGCAACACTTCCCAAACGCTGCTTTTCAACAGAATATACAGTAAAAGTAAGTTATTATTTCAAGGCTGATAAACATAATGGATGTCAATAGGGCAGGGCTGGGCAATATTGCTGATATTAATATGAATAAGAATATCTTTCTTATTTATTTTTTATGTTCTACTATTTTTCTTATTTATGTTCACTGCAACAAACTCCATCAACAGCTAAAATTACAGGAACTCAATATCATTTTGTTAGCTTTACTTACAATTTGCTTAGAATGCTTAATTTCAACAGTGGGATTTCATATCATCATTGTATGATACTACAGAAAGCCAATGAACGATTATATTGAATTATTGCCCAACCCTGCTCTTAAAGCTGGAGTGCGGGACTTTTACATATAAATGAACGTCCGAGACGAGTTCACACAGCGCTGATTCAGCCTAACATCACCAGGTAAACCTGTCTGTGTTTCACAGAATACCGGAGTTTTTAAATCTGGTGTGTGTGGCGCACTGGTAGTAAAACCAGAGCCATGTAGAGAGAGTCGCGTCAACAGGAGTTCAAAATGCTTGATGGTCACATGATTCACGTAGACTTCAGCTAGTTCTCTCTACATGGCTCTGGTTTGCCAGAGCTGAGCGCAGTAGGCTACAGCAGCTAGGAGTGTGGAGGAAAAACCTCAGAGGAGTCCAAGGAAAGTTTCTGATGCTCCAGATAAAAAAGAAACTTGGTGTTCAGGGGAAGGATTACAGTCAAAAAAAGAAAGCGGTCGACGGCGAGGACAAACACGGGTAACCACAGGTTGGTCTTAGTACAGGGTTTGTACAGCTTTTTAAGAGCAAAATTCAAGCACTTTCCTAAAGTGCTTAAAAAGTGCTTGAAGGTACCTAAACCAAAAATTTCCAGAATCTCAAAGCCTTTAATTGTTACTATAAATGCCAGGATACAACAAACAAATATGACGATGGGATCGTTTCATTTCAAATATTAAAAGATGTTTGGTTTACATGAGTGATTGTGTAGATGATGAAACACCAGATTATGTTGAAAATCAAACATTTTTCAAGGAGTATATTTGAATTCAAGCATTCTGTCACGTCCCGTTAGTCCTTGTGTGTGTTTTATTTTGAAATCACTTCCTGTCTTATTGTTTCAGTTCCTGCCCTCGTGTCTGCTTGATTAGCCACACCTGCTCCCCAGTACCCCTCATCAGCCACTTCCCTGCTTACGGTTCCCTTCCTCTGTTCAATGCCAGATTGTCTTGTGTTCTCAGCCAAGCTTTCAAGCCTCTTGCTCAAACCCTGTTTTTGGATCAGATTGTGACCTTGCTTTGTTTTCATAGATGACCAGGATTCAGCCTCACCCTCGCTGCCTGACTTTTGGATTTTTGACCACGGCCTGTCTCTGGACTCTGCCTCGCCCTTGCCTGTACCTCTGCCTGACCTTTTGGACATTCGACCTCGGCCTGCCTCTACTTCTGTGTTTTGCCCAGTCTTTTTGTGTTTGTTACTTCTCACTTAAAAGACTTCCTTGCTGTCTGTTCCTGAGTCCACTCCACATTATCTGACACATTTGAATAACCTTGAAAACATAACAGTTAAAATTAAAGCATTTTCCAAACTTTCAAGACTTTGTACGAATCCTGTTAGTTAAATATTTGGAGTAGGCTGTGTACCTATTACACTTACTCTACCTAAATAATGGATTATTGTCTTCGAACTGTACAAATTTGAGCGAGCTCCTCTGTAGACATACGTCATAAGCACGCATGGACAGTGTTTGTGTAATTACTCTCACTGCCAGAAGGATACAAAAGTTCCGCACTCCAGCTTTTTAAGATTTGATGGTTAATATGTACTGTATGCTGTACAAACTGTATGCAGTTTGCTTACAGAGCACACAGAGGAGTAGAGGATGCCACACTTACCCTGCTAAATTTACTTTTTAAACATTTAGAGGGAAAAGGGTCTCATGTAAGACTTTTGTTTGTTGATTTCTCCTCTGCTTTTAATACAATCCAACCTCATATTTTAATAGGCAGGCTTTTAGAGCAATTCGGATTGTGTAAAAATCTTGTGGGCTGGATTTTAGATTTTTTAACAGACAGAATCCAAAGAGTGAGAGTAAATGGCACGCTGTCTGACCGAGCTAACTCCTCTACGGGCTCTCCACAAGGATGTGTGCTCTCACCCTTGTTACATATTCTCTACACAAACATGTGTCAGAGTA